>VZDJ01000057.1:2598875-2617849 GCA_008694505.1 Cyanoderma ruficeps | reverse complement strand
TTGGTTTGGGGTTTTTTGTTTGGTTTTTTTTTGCTACATATGACATAATACCCTTTTCTTATTTCAAAAAAACCCAAAACTTTAATATAGTATAGAACATGCAGATTTCTGCTTGTATCTTCAGAAAAGTGGTTTGGATGTGCTACAGTAGTACTTGACATTTGTTATCTATCTTGATCTCTTTCAATGTTTCAGTGAGAAAATACTCCATATCAAGCTGATTCAGATAAATCAATTGGAATTCTCCTCTAATTATTTACTTCCCAAAAACACAGGCAAGGTTTTCACATATTAATAAGATGTCACATTAAAAAAAAAAATCAGCAAGTCTTCAAAAAGATAGTAAAATAAGCTATATATTTTTTTAATGGTTAGTTTGCTAGAAGGACTGAAACCGAAAACCAAGGCAGTAGAAGAGATCTGGATAAGATCCATGTCATATCATAGCCCCTTCAGAAAGTCAGCCAAACCCATTGTAAAACTAATTTATTTTTTTACCACCTTCTTGTGTTATTACTCGGTAGCACCTCCTGATTGTATAAGATAAATGCTAATTTGATTTTTTTCACAGCTGAAACCACGCTACCTGTAATTCCTCTATAATTTCAGTCATTTGTTTCCACAATTTAAAAGAGTACTACTGTGTAACACAAAGTCTATTTTATGTATCAGGCAGCTACTTAAAGTAGTAACTATATGTTAGCTCCTTAATGACTCGACATGTTGTCAGTGGGGGATCAAGAATGATATCCCATTTTCTAGATGGGAAGATAAAGGGAGGAAAAAAATAACTTAATTTCTAATCCAAGCATACAAAAAACCAATCTTAAAGATTCCTGCTCTATGTTCTAAGCTTGACTGTATTTACTGACATAGATCATGTGCAAAGAGCAGCTGACATCTCCAGAGTTCACTTGCCACATACCCTATTCAAAGGGTACTAGGAGTGCATGAAAGGACCGAAGTGCTCTGAATCAGTTAGAATTACCCTTAAAACACATGGTTTTAACACATCAGTTATGTTAAAGCCTTCCCGCAAGTAAGTTTCCCCATGCCCTTTTATATAGACTTTTACATTCATCAGTTATTCACATCATCTCTAGGATAATTTGCATACCTATCTAATATTTAAGGAGGTATATGATGGCCTCTAGTGGTGCATAACAGCAGGAAAATGTTGAACTGCTGCTCTGTTTCCTCAGAGTTTTATACATAGCATGATAGAAAAACAAACACACATTCAAACTGGATCTTCTGAGTTAGGGAAAAACAGAACACAGTACACAGCAAATGTAAACGGTTCATCACTTTTTGCTTGGTAAGAAGGAAAAAATTCCTGAAGCCAACCTGACTACATGAGAATAATTTTAAAAATATTCAGTTTTTTTACTATTTAACATTGTTTTCTCTCTCCCAGTCTTTTGATCACTGTACACTGCTAGGCTTTGGTCTGCTGGTACTGCAAGTCACTAATTCTTTGGGAACAGTGTGGATACTGAAAGAGAAAATACATCAGATTTTTAACAGAGAAGGTGCTTACACAGTAGATGTTTTTCAGCCTGAATTATTCCTTCATGTTATAAAACACTTTTATCATTGTATTTATAAAATACTTTTTAAAAGACATTACTTGATAAATCAATTCCTAACAGGAAAAACACCAAAATAAAATTTTATCATATTAATTTGCCTTATTCTTACACATGGCACCTCATAACCCAGAGAATTGTAAGAAGGCTCACACAGAAGTGATGGGATTTGCTACTATATTACAAAGAACAGACATGCAGAAAATTAAAGACTAAGACATTCTTTACCAGGTTAAATATTGAACAGGCAACTTTGTGTAGATATTTTTGCTGAAATTGCTTTGATATTTTCATTTCTACTTTGCTTCTTGATTTTGTCTTCACAAATGTTCAGTAAAACTATCCACACTTACAAGTTGTAGTTTTAGGCTGTAATTCCATCCCGAAGTTCCATGTATCTTTGGAAAGAATGCTATGAGTGTTCATAGATACTAATTTCTTTTTAAGCAGCAACTCACAATTTCCTGGAAAGTTTTCATATCATGTTTTTTAGAAGTTTTCCAACTAGAAATACACTCATAAACATTTCTGTTTAACAGAATTTGAAAGGAAAACTACTGATCTCAGTCAGTGGCATCTGCAGCTCTGCTTCAAGTAAATTTTCAGAAATTAAGTCCTAGGATAGATAATCACTGTATGCATTCCCAAGGAAAATGCAGAGATAAAAGGATACAGTAAGGCCATTCAAGGGCTCTTCTGAATACATCTTTCCCTCTGTTATACAACATTTTGAAACAGCATCCTTTTTTATCCTGGGCTATCTGCAGACTCAATCCACACATGCTGTGGACAGAGGGCAGAGAAGGATATTACAATGATTCTTTTTTTTTTTTTTTCTAATTCTGAAAGCCATTTCACAACTACTGTGAGGGAGATGTAAGCCTGCAATGTCACAGACATAGTTAATTTCTGCATTTTTGCAAGGGAGGTTGTTTAGGTGCAATCTGACAGCAAGCAAAACTTTTTTTTCAATTCAGAACAGAAAACTATAGCCAAGAAAATGCCTAAACAAATAGTAGACATTTATTACTGTCTTTTAGTTTCTTCTAAGTGCAAAGAGTAAAAGTTAAATGATTATCTCAGATAATTCTGAAAAGTTTTCAAGTGTATGCAGTTTTTCAGCTATACCTTTTTTCCTGGCAGTTTCTCACATTTCCCAGAGTCTGATGAATTTCAGTATCTCACTACCTCTTAGCTACACAAGCTACTTCTGCTACACAGTCCTCCCCTAAGCAGTGCATCCCAAGTCTCAGGGTTTGTGAACCACGTTTTCCCTGAGCCAGAGTGAGTCTACTAGATGAAAACCAAGGAATGATCCTTTCACAGAGGGATTTCCTCTCTCAAACTCTTTCCTCTTCTGCCTCTCGGTCCCTGAACTCAGCATCACTACTCTCCTGCTGCTCCCCCCCTGGGATCTGTATGCCCAACACAGTGTGAAATATTAACTAGATAATGATTTTTATTTCTCTTTCTGGAGATCAGAGGAGCTCCTAAGAAAAGCACTGCTATGGAGCAGAATGCAGGGAGCTGTCAGCTGAGGAGCAGCCACCGTCTGAGCAGCAGTGATGTTAATGTACAATGCTATTTCTTAATAGCCATCTCAACTGGCGACTAAAATGCAGCACCGTGCATTAAAATCACCACCCCCACTGCTGCAGCAAAGATGAAAATTACCTTTTGAAAATTCTGAAATTTACCTTTTGGCTCAATGGAATGCTGTCAGGCCAAATGAGCTGTCTGAGCTCCTCTAATTTTCTGCTAAAGAAATAAAACTCCTACTACTTAATTTTAAATATACATGATTACGTTGCATGGCACATTCAGCCAAGACAACACACAGATAGCACAGGTGAACTGCATGCTGTGTCTCAGAATTCGGAAGCAATTGAACCTCCCCAAGAAAACTGTGCTAACTTCCAGAGCAGCTATTGTTCTCAATTTCTTTAAAGAATGCCTCTTAATCTGTTTTCAGGTACTGGAAATGGGAGAACTGGAAAATGTAGCTGGTAGGAATTTTTTTCTGTGAACTTACAGGTTATAAGCAAGAGACTTCTGAAAAGGTAGGATGAGAGATATGATGAAGGCTACAGCATGAATGTGGGGGTAAAGGACATGAATGGACTACACTCAAAAAGAGGAAGTGGTGAGGCTGGTAGGCTGCATAATACAGGGGGAGGATGAAGTTAAAAAAAAAAAAGTTGTGTCCTTTGATCCAAACAGATGGTTTGTGGGAAAACTTTGTCTCAACTTCTGTGTGCATAGATTCAGGTGAGAATAAGGAAAACCACAGAGGCAAACATAAAAGACAGACTGATGTGGTGAGCTCCTGGTGCCCTACCTGAGTTGTAGTAGAAGGTGATGAAAAGTCAAGACAAAAAGATCTCTCAAATATAGAAAAAATATGTTTCAATTGGAGAAGCTTCAAAATGTAGGCAAGGGTCTCTGTGTTTCAAATATCTACCATGCTGAATTGATATCATTTGAAAGGTAAAAATACACCTGTTTGATAGGCCTGGGCATCTTATCTCCTCTTTTGATACGCACAACTATTACACATCTTGTGCTGCACAGTCCCTACCAGATATGCCTGACGTGGTTTGAAAGGTAGAAATGGTCAGGGATATTTGTATGAAGTCAAATTTATTCAAGGGAAAACTGATCCCTAAACATTATGTTTTAAGCATACTGGGCATCCTCAGCTTTGTTTAATCTTTTACCTGGATTCCTGATGCAGCTGCCCAAGGGCCAGAGACAACTGCACCTTTTGGTTTAAGTCAGACATAATTAAGTCTCCCTCAGAGCCAGGGACTCCTGAAGCTGCAGAGCAATAGCCCCAGGGAGTCTGCTAGCAGGGCTGTCCTGCATCCTGAGTCCTTGAGAGAAACAGGCAGCTAGCCCAATGGAGTTGACAATGTTGGCAGTTTCATTACTGGTATCATCTGGGATGCTGACAAGAACATCAGTTTCAACTAAAACTCTAAAGGAACAGAAAGTTCTTATTTGTCAAAGAATTCAGATGTGTGATTTCTCAGATTTAGTCTGAAACCAGTACTCCTTGGCCCTCAAAATCCACACATGTGTAAACTAGAAACAATTATTCTGACAGCTCTACTGCAAAATTGATCCTCGTTTTCCTTTTTAAGTCTTCATATAAGAAGATAAAACTGATCAGGCTGTCAAAAAAAAAAAGCAAAAGAAAAAAAAAACCCCACAAAAAAACCAACCAAAAAATCCCACCCAAACAAAACCATATTCTGAGTTACTTGAACGGATAGGATGATGGTTTATATAATCTACTGCTAGAATTTGCAAGTATCTCCCATTATGGAAAAAGTTGTATGATTAGCTCTTGAATTGAAAAGGCAAGAATACTGCTGTGCAGCAAAGATCACTTCCCTCTTTTCAGTCTGACATCCTACATCAGTCTCCAGAAACACCAACACATCATGCTGCAGTGACATTTGAGCCTACACAAGAGTGTGGGAGCAAGTTAAGAGTAAGCAGTTCACTGTGCTCAAATGGAAGAAAAAAATTTAGTCACTAAAAAACAATTCCTTCATTCCTTCGGGATTTTGAACTTCACAGAATGATAGAGGTTAGATGGGACATCTGGATATCATCTGGTCCAAATCCCCTGCTCAAGCAGGGCCACCTAGTGCTGGTTGTCAACAAACTCACTGGGCAGTATTTTTGCTCCTAATACTTGGTTATCCTTGTCAATCTCACTTTAAAAAAAGGGCATTTTCCTCTGAATTTAAGTTGGGAGGAAAAAAAATTTAAAAACTACTCTAAATAGCTTAGCAGAAGCTGGGCTGGATTCCACATTACCCAGCACCAAAGCCTGCAGGACTTCAGGAAAAGTGACAGTTGCCACATATAACAGCGTCCAGCTGTCAAATGAAAGACCAAATGAGCATCTGCCTTTAAAATAAAGACAAAATAAATCTCACCTAAAAAAACAGAGTCTCTGCAAAAAATAACACCGTGCTGCATCACGTCCTCCCCTCCGCCTTTTCCTTCCCGCGCTCCAATTGTGCTTTAAATAATCTGAGCCGGTGCTTTATGCAACACCAACGGCAAGGCACCGGGAAGATACTGCACTGGTGACCTTGGATTTTCCAGCCCATTACTCCTGACTGGTCTCTGCAAGAGTGCTACATTGCCACCTGCCACATCACACCTCCTCCAATGTCGCAGGGAAGTCAAACCGCTTGCGCTTCCCCCGGTCCCACCCGCGCTCTGTCACGGAGCTCTCTCTGCTGATCTGTGAACAGAGAGTGATCCCGGGCTCTCAGTGTGCTCAGGATCCTCCCTCACTCCCTCCTTCCCTCCCTCCCATGCCTGTGTTTGTCACTTATCTGGTAGGAGGTGCAGGAGAAAAGGGAATATAAGCGGAAATATTTCCATTTTCAGAGTGGGTAAAGGAGTATTTCAAAGCAACAGATGCTGCGAGATTTAAAAAATGTTCAAAAGATAGTATATATTACAATTTTCACAATTTTTTTTTGAAAGAAACATAGATACTTTCAAGGTATAAAGATGTATACACAGCCTGAATGATTATGTCCAGAAAAAAGGGTCAAATCAAGGTTTTTTGCCAATAGTAGCAATTTTTACACGTGAGCCATATTCGAAGTAATTAGCATAGTTGTTTGCCTTTTTATTTCTACAAAAGCAGATAACAGACTACCCAGAGACCCTAAAGAAAATTGCCTCAGGGGAAGACAAAAGCTGTCAACATCAAGCTGCAAAGATCTCTTTGAGGAAGAAAACAAATTCCCAGCAAGAGAATTGATATGCCTGCTGATGAGCTGCTCAAATATGAAACATAGACACTCAGAGGGAGCCTGCTGCAAACACATCCACAGAAGCAACAGAACATTTGGCAAAAAATTTGGCACTGGAAAAAAATGGATACTGAAAGCAAGCATAAGGACGTGATGGAACGAAGAAAGGCTGGCATGTCACACAGAAAAGAAGAGCTGAAGGAAAAGCAAATATGCCTAGCAAGCTAAATAGAAAAACATGTGCTTTCTGGCAGGCCTGGCCACTACCAGCAGTAGTGATGCTACTTGATTCAAGTGTTAAGGGAGCATTTTATGTCACACAGAAGAATGTGGTAGATGTGTTGATATTACTGGTTTTTATTGAGCTAATACAACAGCAAAACCAAGAAAGGTTTAACAGCCTGCCCCAGAGAGTTAACAGAGAATTTTCTCTTCAAAGAGCTTTTTCAATTCCTACAATGAATTTCCCGTAAAAACATTTCCCATAGGCTTTTTTTTTTTTTTGTCTAAATGATCCCATTATCTATTCAATGGTAAAAAATTATGTTGGTTTTTCCCAGCCTGATTTTTGTTATCTGGGAGGGGGGGCTACTGAGGCGGCTTGTGTGAGAAGCTGCTAGAAGCTTCTACCATATCCAACACAGCTGATCTCTGAGGGCCCTGGAAGATGGGCACACTGGTGGGCCAAAGAGAGAGGCTGGTAACGCCTCTGTGATCACATATTTAAGAAGGAAATCAAAACAAAGTGGGGCATGCAGATTTTCTTCCAGCCAGAGAGGAGGAGAAAGTGAGAACATGTGAGGAAAAACAATTAGGAGACACCAAGATCAGTGGAGGAGGAGCAGGAGCTGCTCCAGGCACCAAAGCCATGATTCCTCTGCAGGCTGTGGTGAGACCATGGTGAGGCAGCTGTGCCCCTGCAGCCCCTGGGGAACCACAGGGATACAGAGATCCACCCACAGCCCATGGGGATCCACAGGGATACAGAGATCCACCCACAGCCCCTGGGGATCCACAGGGATACAGAGATCCACCCACAGCCCCTGGGGATCCACCCACAGCTGCTGGGGATCCCTGGGGGAAGCAGAGATCCACCCACAGCCCATGGGGATCCATGGGGGATGCAGAGATCCACACACAGCCCATGGGGGAGGTGCCCACACCAGAGTGGGAGGGCCTGGAGGAGCCTGTGATCCCGTGGGAGACCCAGTGGAGAGAGGGGACCGTGTTCCCAGGCTGGAGCAGCCTGTCCTTGGAGGGCTGCACCCTGTGGAAAGAGACCCACATCACAGCAGTTTTGGGAGGACTGGCTGCCCGTGGGAGGGACTCACGTTGCAGCAGGTGCAGTTTGGCTGCTGCTCATGAGAGTGGACCCACATTGGAGAAGTTCACAGAGAATTGTCTCCTGTGGGAGGGACCCCACAGTCTCACAGGGCAAGGACTCCTCTCCCAGAGTAGTGGAAGAAGTGACAAACTGACCAAATTCCCCATGC
Source organism: Cyanoderma ruficeps (assembly GCA_008694505.1). Classification (NCBI taxonomy): domain Eukaryota; kingdom Metazoa; phylum Chordata; class Aves; order Passeriformes; family Timaliidae; genus Cyanoderma; species Cyanoderma ruficeps. The sequence goes on along the minus strand of VZDJ01000057.1, from coordinate 2,609,980 downwards.
CCTGTCTCCCTGCACTGTCAGTGGGAAGGAAGGAGGTGTTGGGGGGAGAAAACGTGTTTGTTACAGCTTGTTTTACTTCTCATTATCCTTCTCTGATGTTGTTTGTAATAAACTCTTTGTATCTATAAGATGAGCCTGGTTTGCCCTTGGAGTGTTTTCTCCCAGTCCTTATCTCAACTCATCAACCCTTCAATATATCTTTTTTTCTCCTCTGCCCAGCTGTGGCAGATGAGGGTAAGTGAGTGACTTTCATGGGTGGACCAATTCAGGGGCTTTTTTTTTCTTCTTTTGGTTAATCTTGTCTGAAGATGACATTTCACGAAAGCAATGTTATCTGAGGTATTTAAAAATTACATTATGAACTATGCATTCTCTTAAGATCATAATTTGAAATTGTCACCACCTACTAATATTTTTGGTAGAGTCCCTCAGTATTCCTGTGAACAAATACTTAGGGAGATGTTGTCACCATATTACTCCCATGTCCTAGTGAAAACAGATGTACTTGGTATCCTTCAGAGGTGTATCCCTGAGGAGCCAATCATCTAAGAAAGGAAAAAAATTTCAATTTCTGGTTTGGGATCTTCAGGTCTCTCTACAGTCACACAGTCCATTGAAAAATGAGGAATCAGCAGAGTCCACAAGTAGAAAGTTCTATTGGAAGGTAGCCATCCAGCCTGTACTTAAAAATAAAAATATTCCTCCCCTACTTCTGCCAACATCAGGGGAACCACATAAAAAAAAAATCCAAACAAATTAAAAAAAAACAAAACCAAACAAACAAACAAACAAAAAACCCACCTAACAAACCCTCAACATGCATAAGCAATTAATTAAATAGCAAGGTGCAAAAATACTTAATTTATGTAATTTGATCCCTTTTAGCTGTTTTATAAAGTAATTCTGGCAGAGCTAAGATAAAAATTTTACTACAGACAATAAGGCAGCCATAAAAAAGGGCAGGTAAAGCTATGGCAATAATGAAATTATCTAAGTAAAGCCTATTATCTTCATTAATTTTCACTCACTTTCTACCAGAGTGGGAAGATATTAACTTGCTAATGTCTTCTATCCTATTCAAAAAGAAATGCATCCCTTGAGCAAATAAGCTAAATTAATAATTTCTTTATGTTAGGGATTATTATTATTAATAATAATTATCAATTAATGTGTGCACAAAGTTTCTGGTTGAAGTCTTTAAATGCAAAATGTGGCTGACTGCTGTTTAAGAGGGTATCCCTGTTGGTTCCTTTAGAAACTTCAAAGTTAGGACCTTGAAAAATCCAGGCTTATTTTTTTATAAAATCCTCCAGTGAAAAACCTTGAAGTATTTTACTAAACCTGTATACTTCTATAATATTTTAGATATTCTCAATCCTTTTTATTTTTGCAGTAAAGCATACAGAACATGCATAACATTGTCACAACTAGCATGTTCTGTTAAACAAAGTGAATAATGATTCTGCTGAACTTAAAGGTACAAAAAACAATCCAAGGTTTTGCTAAGAAATTTTGTCAAACTGTTGTGACTGGGACTCAAAAAGTGGTTTCAAAGTTAAATAATCAGTAGTCATATTCCTTCTGTGGACATTGCAATACACTCATCTGAGAATACAAAGTGAGGAGCTTGATTGAAGTTATTCACTTCGGGTTTCAAAACCACTTTTCCAATAAATGGAAAACTTTAGGAGTACTAAAAGTGTTGCATATGTGGGATTTTATTGTTCACAAACAAAAATAATTTCCTTCTGTAAGATTTCTTAGGCCTGGTAAACCTCTTGATACATTTGTGCTTGAAAAAATCTACAGCTGCCTAAATGCATCCAAAGATACAAACAAGCTTTTAATGGTGAAGGGTTTTGTTGTTTTTCTTTTTGCGTGCTTTGAAATTAATTACTTTAAAGGAAAAACTGAAAAGATGGAGTGAGTTTTGAAAAAAATTCTAAGGTTTTCATAAAAATCTTTTAGAATTGCAATTTCTTTAATGCTTGTTTCATTATTATCCACAACTCTAATTCATTATACTTTTAGTGACTTTCAAAAGAAATGTGTATCTACTCACATGAAGCATGTAAAGGAAAACCAGCCCAATTTCACTTAGGAGATCACTCAACAAATTGTAGTTTCCCTAGAAACTGTAAAACCACCAATATTACCATAAAAACCTCTAAAACCCCACAGTACTTACAAGACCTTCCTTAGGATAACACAAAAATCTTACTATTTGTATGAACACAAGAGGAAAAAAACACCAAAAAAAACACCATTAAGAACTCATTCTCTTTTCCACAACTTATTTAGCAAAATACATAATGTACTACTCAAAAGTGTCTTTTGAAAAACTTGTCCAGCACCAAAAGATATATATTTAGGAATCCACAGTAGTCAAGGATCCTGTGCTTCAAGTATTGTCACTATCTGCACACCAAGGATACAATCACAGTCAGAAATTAATATGACTTTAGCTTTTACATTAAAGTGCCTGTGTTACTAAAAAATGTAACTGTACAAAGGTAAAGTCTCTCATAAGACCTGCCTGCAGTAAGTGATTACAAAAGTTTATCAAACTCTATATGTGATATACTAGAAAAAAGGTCACAGAGAGTTCTCCTAGAGCTACATTTTTATTTCTATTGCAGAGTCCACTAAAACATGAAAGATTTAGAATCAAGATAAATTTCAACTTTAATAACTATAAAAAGTCTTAAATCTATTGTTCTAAAGCCATGCAAAATAACTAACAGAATCACAGAATCCATGAGAGTTATGACTTTGAGGCAAAGCACACATTCAGTGGACTCCAGCTGACTAAAATAGACTTACTTAAACATTAAAAATCTAACCCAGAATATTAGACATCTCCCTGCACATTTTAAATTCATAGTAACGATGATTTTATTGCTGAACAATTAAAATATGCATGAATTTCAACATCTTTAAAAACAAAAATAGACAATTGGAAGATACTTTTTGCCTGTCTGTAATGAACTAACACTTCCCATACCAATACTATGGCTCAAGACTTAATTTTGTCTAGAATCTTACTCAGCGAGATTGGCAGGGGAAAGACAGCAGGCTATGGAAATAACTACTGTAATGTACCAGAATTTGATTTTAAATTGCACTCTAAGTTATACGCATTGCAATTCAAAACCACACATACCAATGATGATATTCTTCTAAAGGAAAAGCACATCAGCGCGATGACCTTGTTATTCACGTTGGGGGATACAAAGCACAATAAATGGTTCTCCAAAGTTATTCTGGATACCAAGACAACTGAATGCATCAAGCCCTTACTAGAACTTCCAAAGCCAGAAATGTTGCATGGCTATAGAGCCGATAGGAATAAATCTACTTTCTCTCATAGCTTTTGCTACTTTTCACAGTAAAGGCTTGGCTCTCTTGTAAGCATTAAACATTGTGACTTAATAGATTAATAGACATTTCCTTCATAGGTTAAGGAAATGGAGTTAAAAACACCAATCACTTTTGAAAAATCTAGTAATATGTTCTTCTGTAAGATCAGGAGTTTAATTTGTTTGTTGCAGGAGCTGGTATTTCCCAAACAGTAAGACAGGAGGCAACACAGAAGGCAAATATGGGATAACTTAAAATAGAAAATAAGCTGGGTAATCAAGAATTGCCCAAGAACACACCAGCTGCAGTTAATTGATTTCTTGAAGTAATTCTCTATTATGTTTCACATATAATTGGCTGAAGGTGATTTGGTAGTTGGTCTAGAGAATAAGAACTCTTCAAATGATGACTTTCTTTTACAAAGTTAGATACAAGAACAAAAACACTCAAAGTCTGTCAGTAGCAAACAAGCTAACAAAATATCTACATATCACTCTAAAAACACCAACCAAACAACAACATTTGCCGAGACACCCAATACAAACAAACAAACAACACCTAAGAGGCTGATGCATATTCCTGGGGACACCAGGAATCATTGTGTCCCCAAGATTCCAATAGATTTTTCATTAGACCTTCTGAATATCTACTCAGCAGAAGCCCTAGCATTCTTCTCTTTCTGGTGAAAAATGCACAGGTCATAATCCTAACAGCCCCCTGTTTATTCATTTATTTTCTGTATTTGATACAATGGACCCAGGTGGCCAGCTAGCTAACTGTGCCTTCTGAACCCACAGCACTAAAGAACATCATAATTCCGGGATTCTAGAAAGTAAATGCAAGTTGTTTATAACTAGCACATGCTAAAATATTTTCCCTTAAAACTATTGATTTTATATTATATAGATCTGCAGTTTAGATCCTTGCATAAGAGCTGGTTGGAAACAGTTGTGGATAGAGATGCAGCTGAATGGAAAAGGATTCAAACAAGAACGAGGCAGACCTCTGACAAATTACCTGATACATCTTACAGAGAAAGAAACTGAAATAATTTAACCTTGCGTATTTGAGTTTTATTTTAAAGTGAATATTATCAAAAATACAAGGACGAGCTTTTTGCCTCTTTGGACTAATAAAGGTCCATGAAAGGCAAGCACTCTAGGACCCAGGGTTTAAAAAACCCAAAGAAAAAATAAAGTCACTAACCCAAAGTAAACTAAAGAAAACAATCTAACAAAATCTTTCCAGAACATAAGGGGAACATCACATCTATTTAAAATAAGGCAGCGAAGGTTAAAAGAGAAAATATAATTCAAATAATTCTGTCTGTACAAGACCTCTATGATATACATGATCCAAAGAGCCAGGAAAGAATTTGGGTCCTCTGCAGTAAAATTCTGTTCCCGTTTACTTTGATGCAACTTCCCTAAAAGTCACTGGAAGAAAAGTCTAAGACACAGAGGACAAAATAATTTCTCAGTTACATGACAGACCTACCACTGATATTTAAGATATGCAGAATCAGGGAAACTGTTACTGAGGAAGAGTCTCGGAATACAAATTGGCACCTGAGATTTTCTAAAATTGCCACAAAATACACATTTGTAAGTCCCTAAAAGCTTCTTCACCAGCTGAAAGGATGAATAGGAAATTGCATGGTGAAAGCTGCTGTTGGGGAATTGCGGTAAACACAACTGATAACACATATGTGATATTGTGATATAATACACATAAAGCTCCTTTTAGAAAGTGTGAGAAAAAAAAAAAGAATTCTCCATTGTGAACAACTACAGAAGTTCTTTTTATTAAAAGTTCAATGGAAGTTAAGTGATGAATTTCAGAAGGGAATTTTGCTTGACTAAGGAGAATTTAAATAAGAAATGAATAGTGGGTCAACACCTTCTCTTCTTAATAGGTACTTCACTCCCAAAAAAAAAAAAATCCTGCCTTCCTTTGTTTGCACATTTTGCATTCTGAACACACGTTGTGAACTCTGAACAGAATGAAGACCTGCCTGAAAATTATAAAATCTCTTAGTGCTGCTATTTTGAATTAATATATTATGTTAGCCTTAAATTACTGCAGTGGACAAACTAGCTGAGCTGTCTTTCTTTCAAAACTGTTGTTCCCAAGGGGAAAATGCTGCTTGTCAAAGCTAAAATCTCTTAATGTTTCCATGAATGAGATGTAAAGTGTATTTTTAAAACATTCACAATGCTCTTATTATCCCAATATAGCATTTACACAGGGTAATGAATTACCATACACTAACATAATACACACACTAATAAGGACGTACTGTCTGCTAACAGAAAAAGAATATTCCCCATACTACATTTCCAATGCCAGTACACTGTCCAAAGACCATTTATTCTCTTGTGAGCTGATGAATTGTTCACACTCAGCTGCTTACTGGACACTCTTTGATACCTGGGAAACAAAACCTTGGAAGGGAATATTTGTGAAGTGGAATTCAAGAGGAGCTTAGCAGTGCTGTTGGTTTTGGTGTGCACTGCTCCTCGCCGCGAAACTGGCAGCACTGCACCCACACACAGCTTTCAAAACCTGGAATTTGCCTTTTTAGGTACCATCTAGATCTGCACCGATTCAATGAATGTATTTTAAAAAGAAATATTGCATTCAGCTTCCTGGATGCCCATCAATACGAAGTTGCTAACACTATGTGGGAGGAAAGATTAAAAAAAATAATAAAAAAGTAACTAAAATGGAACTGGAACAGAATGTGGGTGTTTAGTATAACAAGTACACTTTGACAGGATTGTAAGCAGTTTGCAGAAAGTATTTAACTTGATTGGCAGAAATCTCTTAGAAGCAAATTAGTAATGCAAACTATTTAAAGGAAAATTAGAAATATGATTTAAGCATATTGGATACACATTAAGGATTGAATTATGTAAAACCCATCATACAGCATGATCCAGCAGTCCTCAAATCTACTAATTCTATTTGGATCATTTATTTCCATCACAATTTAATCAAAGTAGTTAAAGAGCAGGTTTGATATGTCTGTAAAAATCATATTACGGATTAATGGTCAAACAACAATGGTAACTATTCATTGGGCTGCATGAAGTGAAGATTAATTCTAGAATTTGACTTACGATCTTAGCCTGTACTGGAATATGTGCACTGGCCTGAGAACTTTCCACCTGGGTACTTCAACACCGTCTTTTTTTTGATTATTTGTCAAGCTATGTTCATTACAATTATGAGAGCAACACAGGGTTACTATCAGTACTTGAAACCCCATTTCCTTTTTCTCTGAATAAGATGTCTTTTTGTTTCTTCCTTATGAGTACAGAGCAACACCTAAGGAGATTGTCAACCTGCTCTTACAGATTAACCATTTTTCTGTCTCAACAAATTCTCTATCAGATATTCTCATTTTTCTTGGTAGGAAAAACACCTGCTTAATAGCCATGAAAATTATCAAAGTATTCAAATAGTTCCTTTTAGGTTGTTTTTTTTTTAAGTTAGGAAAAAATAAAACACTTTTTCCTATGATTTTGAAGAATTCCTAGTTCTGATACCATTACCTGATTTAAGGCAGGAAAAGTTTTTTGCTTGTTTGTTTGATTGTTTTAAATTGTTTGATTTGTGGGGTATTACTAAAAATGAAAACAAACAAAACCCCAAAATAACCCCAGGGAAATCCCAATCTACTCCATACAATTCAAAGGACACCTAATGAGCAAGAAAACATAGATCAAATCTAAATTTATAAAAATATGTCCACTTTACAGATTTTTTTTGATAGGTTAAGTAAAAAAATGCAATAGATTCAAAGATGTTTCTGAAAGTTGTTCTTTACAGATGTAACAGTAACATCAAAGAAATTTACCCAGCAGAAGGTGGAAAGAAAGGAGGAAGAGAAACCAGCAGAATCTCAATCTTTGTTCACTGAACTTCTGGAAAAAGATGACAAAACACTAAAATACAATGGAAGACATGTCCAGGGAAGGATACAGGTTAAGTAAGGACAAAAACATTCTCAGGAGGGACCATCAGGCAATATGTCTCATACCCACAAAAGCAGTAAATCTGAAGCAGTCCCTCATTAGCTGTGCCATAAGATTACCACAGGTGGACACCAGGACTGAAATATGTTGGCTAAGAGACATTTTATTTTTCTGCTTCACTGAATCCTAAATGTTTGGAATGCCAGATTAAAAGAATGTGATATTGTATTTAATATTCTAAATGGGTAACTGTGGTTTGCACTATTTGATTCCTGTGTGAGGCATGGGGAGAGATTAAGCCACAGAGGTGAAACTATGTGGGATTCACTGACAAAAGGAAGAATCTGTGGTGTCTAACCTTGCTCAACTCCTAAAACCCTTTCTAATTAATGTGTTAAAAATTCTCACACAGAAATATTTTTCAAGCACAACAGACATCTGAAATAATTGCAGAGGCATTCAGTAGTGCATTAATTATTCTCTTTCCTCTAATAATAAAAAATGGAGATATTAGAATAAAATATGCCATTTTACAAATACACTAAAGAGACAATAACTCCATTTGAACTGATGCATTAAGGATATGCAGAGGGACACCTACATACCATTTGTAATTCCTATAGTTCCCAAGCTGCCAAACACAAAAGCTGCTGCTGTACTTCAAGTCAGCAGACTAGTCTCTAAAAACACATCTGTTATCAGCACTTTACTGAAAAGGCCTTTCTGTAATATGCATTAACATGTTAATATGCTCATTTTTATTTTTTTAACTTCTGTCAGAATTCAAGTAATTTTTTGACCAAGGAAAATGCAGGAGAGAAGAAAAAAGACAAAAAATATGATGTGGGAAGAGATAAATGCTGGGGGCATTTGGCAATTTAACAAAATATAAAAGCTATAGGTTTTTACCTCTACCTGTGAATACAATTTTCAGAGGACAAACTGAATTATCTTAATGAATTTTTAACTGATACTACTGTGTCTAGTTATTTTCACAGGTTAGTACATTCTTTAAACATTTCTGCATTTAGCTCTAACTTATCTAATTTTTAAGTTACTGATAACCTTACCCTTATCCATACGAAGATCAATTTTCTAAAGCAGCTGACCACACACACTGTGACACCAGGATAACTTTGTTAATTTCACCTGGGACCTTAGCAGACAAAGAAATTAAAAAAAAAATAAATAAAGTGATGGTCAGCTTGACAAATATATGCCTGTTATGGGGTTTTTCATGAATTTACTATGAAAAACATAAGAGGTCCTTCCTAGTTTTATTGAAAAAGGGATAAAGCTTAATTCACCAGTTAATGAATAAGCAAAGGAAAGCAAAAGTGTTTTTATTGTGTGGGCAGACACTATCTCAGCACCCCAATTTAAGCCCATTTCAGCCAACAGATGCACAAGTAGTGTAATGCAGTATAAATACACAGAATGCCAGTAAGCACACTGCATTTCAAAGACTTAATACAAGTAACACTATCACCATCCCCTTTAGAAACTCAGAAGCTGACCATATTTTTGTCATATAAAATGTTTAAAGAGCCTGAGAATCAACAATTTAAAATAAGTAAAAATTATAAGAAATTACCAAAAGTGTCACTAATAATCTCTCTATGAATGCAACCCTAATGAAAAATTAAAGAGTAATTCTTATTCTCAAAATAAGGCGTGGTTTGTTTGTTTTTTGGGGGGGGGGTTGTGTTGTTTTGTTTTTTTTTTGACAGACTATTGCCAATAGTCAAAAGTGAGTATCAATTCAATAGTTATCAATACAACAGAAGGAGGTATTGTCCCCTTCATATACAATCTCTAAGACTAATTTGTCTGTGTTTGGGGTTGTCAATGTCACTTTTTACCTGTACATGACTAGACATCTGAGTGCTTCTATTCTCAATAATTGCAGAAGATGAAATGAGAAAAATAGACATTTTGCCACAAACATAATTGTGCCTGATAATGACCATTGAATTTACACCAATAACTCTTTATCTTCTCAATTGTAAATTTAGTGACATTGATCCTTCTACCCTGTCCAGTGCTACAGCCCATGAGCAACATCACCAGGAAAAATGTAATTACTTGTGTATAATATTGATGGGAAAAGATGATCAAGCACAGCACAAAGATGAGATCAATGGTCTATGTCCTGATATTCATTAAATAGACCCTCAGAAAAAATAACTGGAAAAGTATATTCTAATGAATATATTGCATTCTTCCTCAACCCAAAAATACTTCAATTAGCACGTAATGTCATGAGTTAGTTTCCCAAGGAATAAAAAAAATAAATTTAGGTATCAGGAAGCTTCACCATTAAAAATTTTGCTGTATTTGAACATCAGGTTTCTACTTTCAAAAGATATTTTACAGCCCAAGTATAGCACCAGAATGTCCTGTTCTCACCTTGTATCCAATTCTTTGTTCTTTTCATGCCTATTTGTCCTGCAAATACATTTCTTAGTTCCAGCTGGTGTTGAGAGGACTGTGTAGGTCAAAGGACATGAACCTTCTGAAGTTAAATAAAACCTTGAAATTAAATAACTGAATGCTTAAAGAATAGAGTATATAGGGAGAAAAAAATCATCACTCTCTATATTTTGTGTTTTCTGTATTCCCTTATTTCCTCAACAGTACGTAACTCACTGATTGTACTAATTGTCACTAATACAGTACCAGTAAATTTATTCAATACTGGGAACAATTTTAAAAAACCTTCATCTCTTCTATTTAATTTTTTATTGTAGCCCAATCCTTGGAAATTTTAGTTCCAGTAAAACGGGAATGAATTTAAAAGTTTACAATTAAAAAAACCCCTCTTAATTCTGCAAACATTAACATAAGTGTGCAATGATAAGGACAGGGTAACCCCAAAGAGAGCAGAGAGCTGCTCACCTGGGGCCCAAATATTTCCTACAAATCCCCTAAATGGAAAAATGCAAGCCAGAAATTTTATATTGCAATTATTTATGTGCATGAACATCTAAAGGGAATAACTACTCACATATAGAGAATTACTTCAAAGCAGGGGAAAACTAATGTAATCACTAATATTTCCCACATTATTTCTAAAATATTTATTATCAAATACAATACAATTCAATAAATAAATTCTTATTAAGTTTATAAATATTTGCTTAAAGACAGGGTAACATATATATCATGTTTTTATTTAAATATTTTATTAAAATAATTGAAACTACACAATAAATGCATAGAGCACAGTTTGATTTAGATTACTATTTGTAGAAAATTGCTTGAATGAATAAAATATATCAATGTGAAAGACTGCATAAATATTAAAAAATATAGATATTGAAAGGAACCAACTCATTTTCGAAAACAAGTCCTTTAACATATTTTAGGGCTTCACAATTATCCTTTTCTGAAGTTTCCCTCTGAATATAACATGATGCCCAGTCGTATTAATTTCTGAAGAACTTAATGTTTAATTACAAAATGCCACAAACAGTCCTGACAAAAATTAAAAACCAAACAATATTTTTAACCAGGTAGTGGCTTTTGCTAATCTTCCTTTATATAGATTTTTTGAGAATGAAGAACCAAACTCAAAACAGTCAATGAATACTAAATATAGAGGACAATAAAAAAAGCAATGTTCATTGAGGGAAAGACACATAAGTTACTGGTGTCATTGTTCAGATAAGCAACACAACCTGTCAGTAACTAAAAATGTAGAAATGAGGAGGAGGAGGAGGGGGAGAAAATAGGGAAGTCAAAAAAAAAAAAAGAAAAGAAAAA
>VZDJ01000057.1:2577859-2590653 GCA_008694505.1 Cyanoderma ruficeps | reverse complement strand
CAAAAAAACCCCAAATCAATCTTCCCCCCCAAAAAAAGACCAAAAAACCCCAAACCGAACGAGAAACCAACAAAAATCACAAAAAACTCCCCAAAACCCAAATGCAAGCAGACTCCTAGACATACCTTCAGGGTAATATTACAATGTTCCTAAAACCTCAACTGTTATAATTTAAGTAAACAACTGCAGTAAATACATACAGTTTCTGCATTATCATAGGGTAAAATAGTAGATAAATAATATATTGGCATAAACTCATACAGAACTGTGCAATCATTTTAATAAGATACACCTTTTAATTACTTGAGCTTGCTGTCCTCTTTCATAATGTATACATTTTACACATCTATTTCGTGCTCCTGTCTACTTGTATTTATTTGATTAAATAATACATTCTTCTATTTTCCTTCAAACCCTCTTCCTCTCTTTTTTTTACCTAGAGATTAGGAAATATAGATGTCCAGGTAAAAACATACTTTTTAAGTAGGAGGGTGGAAAATACATGTAAAACATGAGGAGAAATGGATGCAAAATGTTAAAAGTTATCTAGGAGATGGTTGAAGATTCCTTCACAAGTAGCTGCTATCAACAACCTGTTATATAAAGCAGATATTGTCCACACCTGATTCTTACTGGCCCTTCATACATAGAGTGACAAAAATTCAGTTTTGTCTACACTGGAAATTCTTTAGTTTCCTCTGAGACAGGATAAAATATATAAAAATAGAAAAAAGAAGAAGAAGAAGAAAAAGAAAATATATAAAAGACAGTAAATACTGAATTCTGAAGCACAATGTCAAATTGTCTGATTCTGTCCAGAGGCAGATGGATGGACTGGGTGGTTTCTGGAGGCCACTCACAGCTATTCCTTGCCACATCAATTTAAATTTCAGAATAGATTTTACCTTCTTAATTAGAGTAAAATATGGCTTCAAATGAATGAATATGGCAACAAAGGTATTACACATAAGACTAAATCCAATTTAAAGCACGGTCTTTTATAACAATGTGCCTATCTGGAGCAGTATGAAACCTCTGCTTTCCAATTTTCTTTTGTTTTACTTAACCTGCCTGATGTGTCACAGCTAGACATCCTTGATTACTCATGCAAAACCTGGATTTGAGATTCTTCGTTTTCAGGAGGCACTGATGCTTTGTTTTTCCTCATATACTAGAAAAACATTAAATTAATTGACCTGTACAGGTTTCATTTGAGTGGACCTATGACGGCTGCAATTGCAGTACAGTTTCAAGCCTGAAAACACATCTGTATATTTTCAAATGTTGTAATCTAAGAAGCATCAGCATATTTTATGTACATTTGCTTTCAGATTCTGATTAACCATTTAACTCTTTCTCCCACAGCTATCTCATTTGAACCAGAATCAGCAGAACATAATCTTCAGAAAAAGAAATTGCAGATTTATTCTACACCTGAACTGTTGAATTCCTTTTTTATTAGAATGAATGATGTTTTAAATTGAGGATGTATTTTCTAATATGCATAAAACAATATCACATTTCAAGATAATTCTGTGTACATGACTTTTACGTGACTTCATATTGCAAAGTAATACTGAGGGCAAACTCCTGCTGAAACTGCTTCTGATGCTGGATGGATGGGAAACAAGATGACAGCCACAAGAATGGCTAAATCAAACTTCTGCTCCTATTATCGGAGTAAAAGACAAGTTTTGGCCCTTCATGCATAGAGTGACAAAAATTCAGTTTTGTCTACACTGGAAAGTCTTTAGTTTCCTCTGAGACAGGATAAAATATATAAAAATAGAAAAAAGAAGAAAAAGAAAAAGAAAACATGTGAAAGACAGTAAATACTGAATTCTGAAGCAGAATGTCAACTTGTTTCCTCCGACTAGGTGAAGCAAGACACTTGCCAAGCTCCAAGGCATGTGTTATGTGACACGCAACTCCTTAGATCACAGAAAAAGCTTATTCAGGCTTCTCTTTGACCTATTTGACCGGTGCAGGGTTTAAATGCAGCTGAAATAAAATTGCAGTCAGCCATTTAATCTATATTCCAATTTAATCCATCTTCCCAGTTTCAGAGTCAGTGGTGCTTATGATCTTATCAGAACTGTGAAGTCATACAAGCAGACTGCCTCCCATTTCTTTAGAAAAAGATTAGTTAACAATAAGCCACAGTTTTTCCAAGTCTGAAGGTAAAGCATAAATGTGATCTATAAATTCACGTACGTTATACATAAATGTGTACATTTGTACATGGAAAGTACTGCTTTTCATATTCATTTTTCTATATAAAGATTAATATATATTCCCTTCAAAAGTTTAGCAGGATCTAATGTCTTTTGACCAGAGATGAGTTCAATACTCCTCTACTTTATAAAAATAAAGGATTTTATAGGCAGTTACAGAAGGGTCACTTGACACACTTCAAACAAGCAACTCAATTAAGAGAACAATTTAAACTTAGAGATCTTAGTTTTATTTCTGTGATTAATTAGTTATCTTTCAGAATTTGATAAGGAATCTTTTAATATTGTTGGACAATAACTTCTTTCAGCTATTCTGGACAATCAAAGCTACCCGGTCTTCAAGAGGGGATTAACTCCCAGGATTCTCTCTAAGAATGACTTAATTAAAAAGGCTTAAGAGAAGAAATGCTTTAATACAGGAAACGAGAACTCTTTGACCTCTAGAGGTTGACTGAAAGTTATCACTTTCTTGAAAATGAGTGATCAATAAAAACTCAAAAGAGGAATTATCTTTAAAGATGGTTAAGGAGTTGCTGCTGCTAGCAAATAAGGAAAATAACTTGTGTTTTATGAGCTTCAGGTTCCACACATAGCATTCACAGAAGTGCTGAGGCACCATGCACAGCAGCTGCTCTACACTGAGCCTACACAATTTCTCCAGTCTTCTGAGGGCTACAAAGAATTAAATGCAAGATCTCGTGAAAATTATACATGTTTTCTTTCCACCATCAGCTTGTCACTGCTTCCTTATGGTGGATTTAGCTGCACACATTCCCCTTCATTCCCACAAATGTTCATCAGCACCTGCATCACCTGATGGGATTCACTTTGAAAGATATCAGTATGGAAAGCAGAGCCAGCATGGGCTTTTTCCTCCAGCACTGCTATAGTTCTACCACATAGTGATAAGGCTTGGGTGGCAGGAAGTCAGAGAATTTTTATCAAAACTGAAGAAAACCCTGGATCTTTAAAACATCATCCAGAACATATTAAGTCATCTAGAATATATGGAAAACCAATGGCATTCCCAGTTGCGTGGGAATTCAGGCAACTGAATCATCCAAGTTTTCTGCTCTGGCTAAAGTAAGTTTACAAAAGCTGTTAGCTGGTAAAAGCACTGAGTGAGGCAGAAACAAGAGGAGTGAGAGGGAGCACTATGGGATTAAATTAAGCTGATTCAAACAGGATCAAGTAAATGGCTAAAAAGTGGCCAGAAATAATGAGACTGGTGTTGAAGCCAGCCTGATAGTAGGAAGTTACCAGGAAAAAGCCATGCTAATTAACTAATGACACTAATTTAGTGGATATATCCCAAGCAGAGTAAGGGAAACAAATGGACAAACCAACTACCTCAATGACAACCACAACTTCGGTGTCAGCCACATGACAATACAGAAAAACATCTTGTTATAAAGCCTTTAGTGAAAACCATACATAAATGAGTTGGGAGAAACATTAGCTCAGCACATATTCAATCTTATTACAGAAGTGTTATCCACTGCCTTCCTTGTACATCTGGATGGGGAAAAAACTCAATTCCAAATGAGTTGGGCAAATCAACCTCAGGCAAAATTATACCCAACTTCCTTGCTAGAAATAGACTCTGGTTCTCTGAGTCTCACAGAGATGTTTGCACAGCAAGCAAAATCTTGAACATTCAGACCTTTGAGAACAGCTTATAGTCATGTGGAGATCAGCTGCCACTGCTTGTCACCTGTATTTCTGAAAAATGTCACATATGCAGTCTGTCGATGTACTGTAAATTGTTTTCAAGGAATTAGTCTCCTGCAGGTTGAAGCAAATGATTCCAAACTCTTTTGTAGCAAGCTGATTTGACATTGCAACAGTTGATTTTTTTGAGCTATTTGCTTCCACAAAGGTATAATTTTTGTGTATCCAAGCACAGGAGAAGAAGCAGTGTCCACACCACGCCTGCAGTGTTTCCTAAATCGAAAAACCTGGAAACATGATTGTCAATACACCACATTAGATTATGCCCAGTCTTATTTTCAAGTTAGGCATGATCCTAAAGGGATAGAAAAATCTTTTATCCCACCATAAAACCAGATTTAATAAAGACAATCTTGTCTACTCTGTCTAGAGATTTTTATCCCTCTTTCCCAAGGGTGGGTGCTGGCAATCCCAGGAGCTGGGAGGGGTAAGTGAATATGTGTCACTGTACACAGAAAATAGTAACTTCTTCAGCCTTGTAGATCAGTAGATAGAATTTTTGGGTTTCATTAATGTTTTGCAACTGTCCAATATTTAAATTTAGTCATTCCATTGCTGCTAAGAGTCTTGAATTTATAGTTCACCAATTGTCAGTTGACTACTAGCCATTCATAAATTCAGAATACAGTTTGAATCCTGACTTTGGATTAACTATTTGAAGCAAGTATTTTCCCTTATACCACACTGCCTGTTCCAAGGTCCTGGCTCAACTAAATTTCCTTGTCTAACTACTTTGGGCTGGTGGAAGTTATAGAAATATATGGGCGGAAGTTATAGAAATATATGGCTGACTCAATGCAACATGTGCAACCGAAGTAAATTTTGCATTTCGTTTCACAACAGAATAATCATGCCATAGACACAGTTTATCCATCCAAACCTGCAACCAGCATCCGGTTGTCTTGACTGGACACCATTTCATGACATTTCAGATGCAGACACAACCTAAAATATTACAACACTGCCAGTTACTTCATTCTATTTTTTTTTTCCTTCTTGCAGCCTTCAAACAATATTTCTAGTTTTCATTAAAAATACATTCACTTGTACGAAATGTATTGTCAAAGCTCTTGCTTTGGAAAAGTGCTTCTGCCTCCCATCCTTTAAGATTTAAATATAAACCTGTACAATAAAAACTCATCATATATTTGGTGAAGTAAGACTTCTTTTACCTCTCATGCTTTAAGTTAGAGAATTGAAAGTTACATGTATACATTTTTACTCATAGACCAAAACTCACTATTACAAAACCAGAAATACTTGACAGCAGGACATTATGGTTGCCAGAAATGTGACAAACTGGAGCAGCTCTGAATGTTTCTTCACAGTCGTGGATGGCATCCTGTCACCTCACAACACAGAAGCTGCTGCTATAACAATGCATTTCAACACAGACTTTTCGTAGAAAAGGATTTAAGCTTGTCCTTTTTCTGTCTTTCATCCATTATATGTTATTTCTTATAATATTTCCTGAATTCTTCGAATGGTCAAAACATATTTTAGGATTTCGTTTTGTACTAGGGGTAGATTAAAAAAAAAAAAAAAANTTGCTTTTACCAAAACCAGTGAAAAATCAGTCATGTGGGGACAAACAATATGGGGCATTTAATTTAGAGGAACTTGTTACAAGTTGTGGAAGACCTGAGCTAGATTTGCAGCATGACACACACTGAATAGGAAAGTCCCCTTATAAAACAAGTGGGATCAAGCTTCTTCCATCCCATTTCAGTTTTTCTTTCAGTGTCTGGTCAATTAAGTAGAATATCTATAGCACAAATCCCACCACTTCAAAAAGGTACACTGACTTAAGCATATGTTTCTTTGAGAGTTGTTATATGTCTAAAAAGAGATTGAGCTTGCAGGCTTCTTCCTCCAAAGAAGCTTCTCTAAGTTTGATTTTTGAACTTATACAAAAATACTGTCACATCACCTTGCTAAACCTAGATTTTCATTCAAATAACCATCCATATGGTTTGTCAATTTTGGCAATATTTGTATTTGGTTTATATAAAGTGTTTTACATCTATGACTAACAGTCTTATAGGAGTGTCACAAATCCGTTCAAGACATTTCTACCTTATTTTCTTTAGGAGAAGTTAGCAAAGTTAATTTGGCACATGATTCATTCCATTGACAGAAATGTGTGACTTTTTCTTCCTAAAGATCTACACCTGAAGAAGATTTCTACTCAAAGCCTGAAAAAAATGTTGCAGCTTTCATCACTGGGATATTTAGATTTTACAAATAAAGACTCTCATACTTCCACTAGGTATCTCATTTGATCACAGTAATATTTAGAACAAAATGAAATACAATTAATCAGCTCTTATTTAATTTAAGGCTTTTAATTAAGAGCATTTATTTAAAAAAATAAGCAACTCATTAACAAAAAAAAGAAACCAAAAACAAAAACCAATAAGCAAGCAAACAAACGTCACCCCAAAAAACCTAATACATCACCAAAAAAAACCCCCTCTTTTCCCACCACCAAAAATATAGTTATATTTTACATTATTTTACATAAAAAATTGAACATAAGATGAACTTTTCCTTTTTTTTTTTAAAGTAAGAATAGAAGAGAGAGAAAATTTCTACTTCCAGGTGCTTCTATACTTGTAATTTTCCTGTATAGGAATAAGTATTTGCATTCCAAGCAGCTTGTAGAGATTTATTGTTTGTTTCTCTTGGAAAGCTAACATTTCCAGAGAATTACATTCTGGACTGGATTAACAGAAAACAGCCTGTGAGAAGAAAATTATTAATTGAAAAGGTTATTCCTAGATGGACTGAGAATGCACACACAACATCTCTGCCAGCTTTTTTTCTGTGGCAAAGAAAAACTAGGTTCAACTACTCAGTGACTTCTCCTAAAATGGTGAAGTTTTTGGGGAAAGAAGACCCTTAAATATTCCTTACATACTCCAAACCGAGAATTTTGTCTTACAGAACTAACAAGTCTAGAATGAAAACAAAGGGGAAAAAAAAAACCAACCCAAAAACCTTGAAAAATAATCACAAAATCATCAGTGTGCATAGAGCCTACTTCAGCAGCAGCTTGTGAAGAGACCCTTAATCCCCAATTAAAAGATATTTTTCCAGGGATATTTCTTTCCCATGATGATTTGCCCCCTTTATACATCACCCAAGATGTCCAGGTGGACTTCCACTACCTTAACGCACTGCCTCTCCTTTCTAGTTCTAAGGCACCTTAGATGTTGCTTTAATTCAGATAGAATTATTTTGGATCCATGTTAATGTCAGACACATAATTAGTAGGAGGAGGGGATGAAGGTCCTCAGCTTTCTGCTGACTGCAAACTCATGAGCCACAAACCTCCTAAACCAAGGCCAGGTGTGCCTTGAAACCCAGCAGTGGCTCCACCACAGCCCTGAGGAGTCAGTCTTTGTGCTCTTTACCTGCACTAATCAGGGGAATAAGATCGAGATTGCAGCCATAATTAAATCCTTATTCAGAACAGATTAAATATATAACTGTGCCAAAGAGTCACGTAGTAGCAATGCTTTGTCACACCAGGCGTTACGTCTTATATTAAGTAAAGCAAATTACACCAAGAATCCATTGTGCTTCTTATTCTAATTTGTCATTAGATGTAGACAAACAGTTTCTTTTCCTCTAGAGATAACTACACAGAGAGGTTATAATGTGTAATATTAAGGTTAATCAGATCAGCTGACTGCAAATAACCAGCAGTCATCCAGAAAATTAACATCTGTCTATTACTTCTAAAAGTAAAATTGGGTCAAGTATTTTCTAACTGTGTGAACCAGGATGATTCACTTTACCTTCTTTAACTCAGTGTTCTCTAAGAAAACTAAGAAAAAGCCTATTTACTTCCTCTGTGAAGAACCAGGATATCTGAGTTAAGGCTTCTCCTTGAGTGGCTTGTAGTTTCAGTGACTTTAATGTATTTTGTGTTCTTTTACAGAAAAGAAAAACCTTAGTATGCGTTTCTTGTGGGGAGTAAAAATTTTTAAAAATTTTAGTAAAATCATTTGGTGCCTGCAATCGAACATATGGTAACAAAAAGCTGAGACATGAAATTTCGTTTAAATCTTCGGATCTACTTGGTGGCAGGGAGATGCATGCCCTTCAATCAACAACAAACTGTCCCTGTGTTTTGGCAGAGGAGAAACCTTACTTCTATTAAAATACTTTATGGCCTTAAAAAAAAANCAACCAACCAACCAACCAACCAACAGCCCCAAAAGACCAATAAAACAAACCACAAAAAACAACCCACAAAACTTCCACAAACACACAAAACAACAAACCAGGAATACTTCAAGAATCTTTGCCCTATTGCCTTAACTTTCTTCCCTTCAGGAAAATCAAGATTTCTGTCATCCTTTCTAAATACTAATAGGTATTATCTCAATTGGACCATATGTGGGCCTTCTGCATATAATTACTGAATTTTACTGATATGGTTTGGTTATTTTTTTTAAATAAGAAAAGCCATTTATGTATATTTTCAGTGGAAAAAAGGCACATTAAAATATGTCCAGAAAAACCTATTTGTCATGCCTTCTCTGAAATTGTGGAAATAAAATAGTATGCTCTTCACTGTAAAATGAATTAACCAGAGGTAATAAAGACCCTCTGGTTGCACTTCAATATTCTTTTCATTAGGCAAAAGGGAAAGAAAGGAAAATAGCAAAGCACCTTTCAGCAAGATTGCAGCAGAATGTCTGCCAGAGAAATGAACTCCAGCAGCAATTGTCTTCAAGATGGTGAGATCCCAGCTGTTCACCCATTTGGATCAAACTGATGAGCACATAGAAAATCGTGCAACAGAGCTGCCAAACATTTCTCACTGCTCCAAGCAGAGCCAACAGAGCTGCTAAAACCATAAGGTGATGCTCAAAATGAGCTCGTTCTCAATGTGCTCCTCTCTCCTCGGTGTGTGTGAGAGACAGTATATATTTCAGCACTGAGAGACTTTGAGACACACTGAAACAGAGATAAAGAAAAACTAATTAAGCTCTCTCTGTGCTTGCAAGCATTGCTAGTCATTGTAAACAGCAAAATATCTTTCTCACCAGCCACATTTCAAAGAATCCCAGAGGGCTGCCGCTATCGCCCAGGTAGAAGAAAAGGAGGGAGATTGAAAGTGTGACCAGCTGCATTCCCTGTTTGCAGTGGAGAGATGGGATGCAAGGAAGAAGGAGATGAAGGGAAACACTGCATTTGCTTTCACAGTAGAAGGCCTTGGAGCACCAACTGTTAATAAGGACAGTTTACTTATTGCTGTAGCCACAAGTGATGCTAATAGACATAATTGTCTATAACCTTCATGTGATCTTCTCTAATTTTCTGCCCTTTAGTGTTACTTAAAACAGCTATTTAAACATCTTCTTGTAATTTCTGGATTTCTGATTGTAAGCATTTCCCTCAATAGGAAAAGGCTGTAATTTTACTTGACTGTAGGCATCATCTTTTCATTATTTCCTAACCTTTGAACTCTTGCCTTTATGTAGATTTCAGAGGCCATCTGTGCAGCTGGTTAGAGTGGTAATGAGTGGAGAAAATCACCTTCAGACTATAGCTGAAACTCATCATTTAACTCAGACAAGGCCTTATGTCTTGTCTTTTCCTTATTTTCTTTGCTTCAAATTCTTTCGTCCTTCTACTTTCCTGACACTGGGAAAGTTTAAGAGAACAAGTTTCTTTTATTTTAAATCCTACTTGAATGATAGGTGTGTTCTGCTTAAGTACCAGAGAAAACTGACAATTATTTTATACTGCTTGTAAGGGAGACAAAACAATTTGCTTAGACCTTTGCCAGAGAGAAAGTCAGAGAATCCAGGCCATTATAAAGCAATTTTGGATGTTACAAAAATGTACATGAAGCTGTGTCTATATTGTAGCACCACATGTAAAAGAGATACAGACATATATGTGGGCACATGTGGGTACACAAAAACTGTCCTCAGAGCCTGAAAAAACTCCATTGGAAAAATGTCCATGAAATTATGCTCTGAGACAAAAGAGAACACAAGTGTGTTAGGACAGTTGTCCAACTTTTGCTTGGAAATTTCTTCAGCATCAGTTTACTTGTGGAAGGTAGTGATTCCCTTTAAATCACTTGTTTTGGTTTCGTTTATCTCGCTTTTTTATTTTCCTTTTCATGACAACCTATTATTATATTATTTCATTACAATTATTAAACTGTCCTTATTTCAACCCATAAGTTTTCTTAATTTTATCCTTCCTATCCTATCCTCCCACCAGGGAGCAGTGAGCAGATGACTGTGAGGGGCTTAGTTGTCAATTGGGGTTAAACCACAATACCAGTGAAAAACAGCTACAACAATTTCTTAATTAAATAAAGAATAGTTAGAAGGACAGAAGCATTTTACATGTGTACATGAGATGACAACCTGCTCAAATTGCAAAGTGAGTAATTGCTAATGAAGGGAAAATAATGAGAAATGAGACTACTTGAGGAAAAAAAATGCTGCTCTGAAAAAGAAAAACATACATAGACTTAAGAAAAATATTTATTTCTCTGAAGACTAGAGTTTAGACTAGTTTCTAAAAATTTACTGAGTGGCTGTTGAGATGTAGCAGTGGGAAATGCTTGGGAACAGGTTAGAGCAAATCCCACTTCCATGACTGAAACTGCCACTACTGGCAGAGAGGTTGTGTCACCACATTCTCAGCAGCTGAAATAAACAGCCCTTCAAGTTTCAGATTTTTGATTTGTTTTCACTTGTTTGTTTTAATCTAAACAGTGCCATCTCTTGATTCTATGCTACAAAGAAACAGAAATATCATAAGTGTTGCCTCACCATATTTTTCAGCACCACTGCAATTTTTCCACGTATTGTGAAAATTGGAGAGAGAAAATTTTCTCTAATTTCAGAGTAAATAAAAAAAAGTCAAGCATTCTTTTCCAATACGAGTATTGGTATGGAAGAACAATGTAGAAACAACTGAGAAAACAGGGAAATGTGCAATTTAGATGACACAATTCAAAGAATATGTAATAGACATGAAAAAGCTTACTATGAAAACTTTCTAGCCTAACATACAGAATGAAATTCATCACACCTGAAAAACTGGTTAATTAAAACATTCAATAATTGTGCCTGCTGCATTCATTCTTTCAATATTTAAGGATTTCCCCTCCAGTCATCTGATTTCTTTTCCACAAAATAAGTATTTCCAAGTTTCTGCTAAAGAGGTTTCTTATCATCTTCCATTGTCATAATGTTTTTCCCTTTTGACATCCTGTGTATCTTAGGCTGCAACACAATTTTTTCTTTTCTATAATCAAGTACCTCACAATCAGATTTAATTCACCTGAAAGGAAACTGTCTTTGCACAAAGATCATAATCCTATTTGACTTCTACGATGCATTTCAGCTGGAGTTTTATTTGCATAGAAAGGAAATCTCTTTTTATAATCAAGGAGCCTTCCCCTCTCTCCTTCTATATAGCAGCTTCTGTCCAGTAATTTACATGCATTTTATGGTTGCAAATATTTTGCAAAGCAACATCCTGCAGTTACATGAGAAATGCTGAGAAATATTATGGAGAATTACAAGAGAGCTGAACCTCTTTTCCTCATTGCTCTGAGGAGAATTCATATATTTATTCTGTTTCCTATGCCCCAGTAAAAGAACTGATTATTTAATTTACTAATGTTTCAACTCATCTGATTGTATTAGGTGCATATTATTGAGAAAGATAAATTATATCATCCCAGACAAATTTGCTATTTAGCTTGCTTTCTTTTGTCTTTCCCTTCCAATTTTTAGTACCAACAGCATATTAAACTCAGCTGTCCTCAAAGCACAAAAATATTAAAGAACAAGAGGAGAACTTCATTTCACATCCATAAAACACCAAAATATGTGGGAACAGTAGCAATACTCCTTGAAGCAAACTCAAGTGAAATTTCCTTGCAGAATGCGCTGACCCTGTATTTCAATTTTTCATCACTGCTGCACAACTTTTGAGAAAAGTAACTCCTCAGACTCCACAAAAGTGCTCTATAAAGAACATTCTGAGAATCACCCACCCAAATGACAAATCCGTACAATATGAGTATTCTATTTCCTTACAAGTCTCTGCTTTCTCTTGATTCATTTGTGTTTTTACCCCTTTTTACATCTATAGTGCAGCATATTTTTACGTTCAATTCTAGGCATCCACTTCCAAACATATCTGAGTAAAAACATGCCATAAATTTTTCACACACAGAAAGCTTTTTATGTATGGCAGAACTCTAATCAAGAACTTAAGTTTTCTAATTCTTTGTGCTTTTTAATGAAGAGCAAATCTGAAGACCTTACCATCACATTGGTAGGTGGGACAACAGCATAAGGAGTGATAGACAAAGGAAAATAGAGCATTTTAAATAATAAAAAAAGCATCTGGAACATGGTGTCACCAAATTGAAATAAAAAAGAAAACTAAGTAAAAGACCCTAATCAAAATCATGTCAATAAATTTGGAAATGTCACTGCAGAATTCTTTCCAGTCCCCTGATTCCAACAAAGAAAAAAGAAAAAAAAAAGGAATTAAAAAAAAAGAATTCCAAACTCTGGAAATGTTCAACTCTCGAGCTATCTGATAGCTCGGGCCAAGCACACAATCAGACTGCAGCCCTATTGGTCACATAGTGAGAATTTCTCCGGACCTCTAAAAAGTTTCTTCTCCTATGAAATTTTCATAATGGTAAGAGGAGGACAGAATGAAGTGGGATCTTGCTTCCATCTCTTTATGCCCCACTCCCCCCTCAAAATCCCAAACCAAACCAACAAACAAAGAAAATAAAAGAAAAAAAAAAAAAAAACCTCA
>VZDJ01000057.1:2566561-2577850 GCA_008694505.1 Cyanoderma ruficeps | reverse complement strand
AGAAAAAAAAAAAAAAACCTCACACACAACACACATACACAGAAAAAAAATTCAAAAAACATTAAACAGTCACAAAGTCAGGGAATATGTCTTTCTTCATCCCATCATCTAAAGATATAGTGATGGAATAATTTCAGCAAATGAATGGGGGAACTTTTGCTGCTATTGAATGCAATTCAAGGAAGGCGCATGTTCATATCTCTCTAGAAGCACTGACATTAAATAAATAACCAATCCTGAATCTCTAACCTCCTTATATTTTTCTTTGGATTTGTGTTTGTTTCTTTTGAAAGTCCAAAAAGGGGCTATTATCTTCGTAGGCTTTGCAAATTTGAAAGAAAAAAAAGCACAAAATAATCTTCAATATAAAAGCCATTAAAATATCAATTATGGCTTCATCCTGTTACTCTTGCAAGTCCTACTTCTCAAGGTCTATTTTCCTGATGACAGTTTAGTTGTAGTAGCTGCACAGTGAGATAGACTGGAATATTAGCAGATTACTTGGAACCAGTTGTTTGGAACACAAAGTTACGAAATTACAACTTTTCCTTGTTATTTTAGTTCTCTCACTCCCATTATATTTGTTTTCTACGTTTTTTTTTTTCTTCTTTTTCAGACAAGACCACAACATCAATCTGTTTCACAATCCTTTGGTCAGCAATCAAATCCAAATCTGATTTTAAAGCAAGACTATTCAGACCTAAATTATACTGATCACCTCAAAGTTAAAAGCTGTATCTTGTCATCTTCAAACCTATTGTCCTAATGTTACAATAACAGAAACTGCAAAAGACAAAATGACAGTAGTTAAGAATGCAGGAAATTNGAGGTCATTTTTTTTCCTTTGGTATGAAATGTTATATTCTGAACTGTCAGTCCAGGTGGGAATAGATAAAACAGAGTACTCAGAGCAGACTAGTAGTTCAGTGTGACAATAGTTTAAGTATCCATTACCTTTTTGCATTGCGTTTTGATAGATTAAAAGTAAAAAAAAATATATCAGAAACTAGATATCCTCATGGGAATAAAATTTGGTAATAACAGTAGTCCAGAATATATTTATGTATATAAAATTTATTTCCTCCTCTTGATCAGCACTGATAAAGAATAACAGAGATTCATATCTTATGTGGGAAGACACATAATTTTCAGCGACATTTAGAAATACATGGCCTCGTGCTTTTAAAAAATGCAATAGACCTTTCACAAAGTGATTTTACTACAAAATATCAGTCTCAGACTCTTTGTAGGACAGCACAGCCATTAATAATGCTTTGTTATTGCATATGATATGATTTACACTCTACCCTAATGGCTTAGAATCTTCCTTTTTTTGTTGTTTTATTTTTTTCCAGTATGAACAAATTAGCTCTGTTTTCATGGCACAATTAGTTGCAAGTCCTTCATTTTCATTCTGCTGAAAACTGAAGGACAAATCAGTGATAACAGAATCACAGGGTAGCACTTGGGTAGTCAGCTAAGATTGTTGTCTAGGAGCAATTTATCATGTAAATGGTGTCTGCTTTGTTTTATGGAAATCTGAAAACAGCTTTCTGCATGATTGAAGCCTTTGTCAATGAAAACCCCTTCAAAAATGTGACAAATGTTTCTTATCTCTGGGAGATGCTCAAAGGACTTAAGTGATAAAACCTATATATGCACTTACCATTTTTATCCAGGTCATACACATCTCTAGCATTTTGAAGATTTAGCAGGCCTGCCAGAAACATAAGATTTTTCTCTTTACTGACTCAATTCTGTTTTAGGGGGAAATCTATCCAATTTTAGAACAATAAAAAGAGATTGTTTGTTTTACCCATGCTACGTATTAATATTAATTACCATAACCATAAATAAACAAATCATAGAATGAAGCGGTTTCTCGGAGAACTATGAAGCATGTTACAGATGATATCCAAGCCTTTTTGGAACATGAACTGTATGCCTATTAATTGTCACCTGCCTCTCTGTCAAAAGCCCCTTCAGGGTCTCATTATCTCATAGATCTCCTCCTTCGACTGTGCCAATCCACAGATATTTTCCACTGGATGTCATGGCTACATTTCAGCTCTCACAGGTGAATTAATATATATATATATATATATATTCCACTGTGAATAAATTACACAATCATGGGACTTTACATCTCTTATAACACAGACTTATGGGGGTTTTTAAATGAAATTTAAAAAGTCAGTTGCACAAAGTCTCCTCAAACATACTTCGATGGTTGCTCCTTTAAAGAAATGTTATTTAACCATCTGGGATAAAAAACAAGCTGCCCATAGGCTGACTATAAGTGCAACATGAAAAACAATTTCCAAGAACAGTGGCATCGAAACACAAAACTAAACTCAGCAAAGGATGCTCTGGAATTAAGAAGAATTTCCTACCTTCTACAATACAGAAGATGCAAAGCATGGATTTTTAACACAAGTCGTAGTATTCTAAAACATGAGTGAATTCCACCAGCAAATGAACTATGGCTTTGTGTCTTCCATTCACATTGTTTTTGCTTGAGGAATCTAAGGACTCATAAAAATACCTACTTTTTATTTTGTGTGTACTTGCTCAATCTATGTAAAAGTATTTTCCAACTGATGAAGGAGAATAAATCTCAAAATAAGTCTGAATTCATCCTTGTTTTAGTCAAATTTTATGATTTTTTTTTTCTACCTCTCTTATTTCCTAAGAAGATTCTGGAATAGGAGAATGGGTTTTTGTTATGTTTTAGACTGCATACTGTGTGCACATACACTGATATCAATACTTTCTGCCTTGAGAAGGGGAAAACAATCATATAAAAGTCAATCATAAAGTTTCATTCACAGATGAAACTTTATATTCTTCATGGCATAATGGGCAAAGAATTCTGGCTGCTTATATCTGTTCCTGTCATTGTTTCCTTCCCAAATCTTTTTCCTTGAAACAATATAATTTTTCTTCAAAACCTTTTTTTTTTCTTTTTTTGGGGGGGTGGAGAGGAGTTGGGATGTAGCAGCAATAACCATGGGGGTGTTTTTTCGAACAAAAAAACCCCCACAAAAATTGTTAGAACAGCAAGGAAAATATTAATTTATTTTTTATCTGAGAAACAGAAGCCAAGAAAGACAGAGAGGAGCTTTTTATAGGGACATGTAGTGACAGGACAAGAACGAATGGATTCAAAGAGAGTAGGTTTAGATTAGACATTATGAATAAACGGTTTTCCGTGAGGTTGGTGAGGCACTGGAACAGGTTGCCCAGAGAAGCTGTAGGTGCCCCACCCTTGGAAATGTTCACGGCCAGGTTGGATGGGGCTTTGTACATGATATGAGCCACAACAACCAGTGAAACCCACCACACTGAGAAGTTCTTTCTGGTCAGATATTTTCTTTCCTTTGCTTCCAATTCTGTTACCGCAGCTATGAGGAAGGGCAATAGAGGTAGCAGGTTTCAATTAGGTGAAATCACTTAGGTTAATTTCAAATCTCACCGTCTTTAACATTTAATCATTCACCTTCAAATCATTTTCTAACCTTAAGCCATTTTTTTTAATTTGGTTCTGGAGCACCCAACTTTTGTACAGATTCATCTTGGCTACCATTTTTTGCACATTATTCAGCGTTAGGCTTCATTTTAAAATTCATTTTTTCCTCAGCTTCCAATGCGTTCAAGTTTGATAAAACCTAATGAGCTCAAAGGCAGACAGATTAAAGTGCACATTTTTGACATAAGCAATCTTCTTTAATAGAAGGTACTTTTATTATCAACTTTGCATTCACTTTCTTTGCACGAAGGGAAAGTAATTTTAATTTCAATAGATATGGAATTTAATGGTACTCTCTAAAGCTTTACCAAATCTCCATCAGCCTGATAAATTTGGTCAAAAGGTTCATAGCAATGAAGTCCCAGCAGAGTGAGAAAATTTTCCTGGACTACATACTAGTCAAAAAGAATATTTTTGTATTTTCTTCAACCTTTCAGCAGAGATTTGATTTCTACCCTCGGGTCAGTATAACTAAAGAGACTGGGTGATGGGTCATGAGTTATCAGGGACAGGGTTTCTAGCTCAAATTGAAAATAATGGTGGAGAAAGGCTGCTCAAGTAATTGAGTGTTTATGCCTCCAGCTGTATTCTGTTCAACCTTCATCAGACTGATAGCAGTTCCAGATAAACCCTCTTAGTAAAGCCATTTTCATAATTTGAACACATCAGTGTTAAGAAGAGACTGGTAACCAATTGAAAAATTTTTCATTAACCTGAATGCTCTTTTTCGGTTAAAATTTTGAGGTATAGGAGAAGGGAAAATACTTCAGGGCAATTCAGTTATAGAATATTTCTGAATAATGCCAAAGAACAGAGTTATGTCATCAAGCAGATGTTGGGAAAATCTTACCACAATTTGTTCCCAATTTCAAGGAAAAACAGAGTTGATTAAACCTTAAAGGGCCAAATATAACCGAGTTTGCTCAAAAACCTAAACTACACTTTTCTGAGTTTTTATTATTATTCTTCCATCTAAATTTATCCCCAACATTACTTATCTGATGGAAGCTCCAGGGGAAAATGAAGATATATAGATAGAGATGCATGTAGCTGAAACCTTTCTGTATTGAACACTACAGCGACACTGCTTGTTTGAAATACTCTGTTGTTCTTTACATGAGCAGATAAACTCACAGACACTGCCTGAAGCAAGTTTTAAGTGAACATTAAATACTGCCACACTTTTAAGCAGTAAAAACAAAGCTTGGAAAGCCTGAATTATTAAAAAGGAAAAGACAAATAGGTGTTGCTACAGCCTCCTGTATACAAATTTAGAGTAAACTACTACTAATAAAAGCATCTCAGGGACCTGTAGCCTGTTCAAAATGCTGTTTTCCTTTTCCCAAAATACCAGCCAAATCACCCCCCGAACCCTAACATATGCCACTATTGAGAGGAAAAATAACATTGGAAAAACCCATATTTTTTCCCCTGATAATATTTGTTGCAAGTGAGAAGGTTGAGTCAGGAAGATAAAATTTATGAAGTAAAAAAAAACAACAACAAAGCAAACAAACAAAACCAAAAGAAAAACAAACAAACAAACAAATTACCCTATTTTGTAATACCACAAAGGTTCCACTTGACAAATTTGGTTGGAAATCACACAAAAGTAGAATGAACTCCAGTACCTCCACCTCGAAGCTGATAACTTTGCATTGCATGTATGCGGGAGAAAAAGAAACAAAAAAAATTCCTGCTCTTAAAGTTTCCTGTGTTTTAAGTGCACTAGAAATCTTTTAATTCTTCATTTCAAAAGCAAGGGATCATAAAGTGATGTTTCTTTGAGCATAAGGGAAGATATAATCAACTTGGTTACTCAATTTTTAAAATCAGAATAAAACAATGTTATAATCTAGTCCGACCTCCATTTTAATGTTCCTGATCAGATTTCCACCCACAATTCCTTCATCATACACAAAAATTCTGTTTTATTTACTATGAAGGACTTCCATCTTTAGTGGGTAGGTCCCAGAAAAGACATTAATTGCAATTTGATCATTGAGTTACTTTTAAAGCCGTCGGAATTTTGAGGTGACCGGTTTTCCACAGCATAAAATTGTCATTTTTAGTCATGGACAGAAGTATATCGTGGTAGACATTCAACTGTCAGTAACTATAATGTTTATTGTTCAGTGATTCATTTTTGTTTATAGAGAAAGTTTAAATTGTGCTGTCAGAAACCAAAATTACACCTGCAGGATATTTCCCTCTTTCTTGTGATGTCTGCAAAATATTTAAACTGCATAGTGTAAACTTTAAGGACATAAAATTTGGGGCTAAGGAAAAGAGAAGTATCATGAGTACATAGTGAAGAAATATCAGTATCCTATTTATATACAAATTCATATTTGTACATAATATTAATTATTTTTTCTCATACTTCTAAAAGGATGCCAAGATCTGGACCCCAAGGGGGTTGCAATCTTACAAAGAGGTTGAAAGGACAACAAGCGTAGAGCCAGCTGAAACTACAGAAAATACTCAAAATGAGGATTAGAAATTAGTGTAGATCATGTTAAAAAATAGTGAAAATGTGCCAAAATCAGACTCCAGATATTCTAAGTCACAATCCAGTGCCTTACTCACTGAACCTGCTGAAATTTAAAACAATTTATCTCTCTTAGTATCAAAGAATTTTTTCTGCTGCTTAAAACACACAGAAACATGAAGAACTGAACACCATTAAAATGCTCTGAACTCATTAGAATGAAAATATTAGGCTTTAGTCTTAGTTCTATGACAATTAATGCTCTGCAGCTTTAGAATTTCATCACAGTGTATTAATCAAGCCGTAAAAAATACAAATTATCTCTTTAGTATAGAAAAACGCTTTCTAAAATTATTTTAATAGAAATAAATTTCCTGTATGTGGTGTTTTAATTACATATCTTAAATTACATTAATCTGTCTTCTTCAGCCTTCACGCTCATGTTTATTTCTATTTAATTCTTAAATAAAGGCCCTGCACACTCAGAAATTGCAGACGTGGAATAACAGTACTCCTCACAGAGCATGCATTGTCCTACTGGGACAATGCTTTATATTTATTGTGATGAATAGGACAACAAATTTATCATTATAAAGGTCACAGCTTTTGCTAAGCAATCTTTATCCCTCATCCTGATAGATTGGCCAGTGAAGACTATAACTTCAGACAGCATTGTGGTTTCCAGATGATGCTAATAGTGAGACAATGAAGTGATATGTGAGCAGAGCACAGGCAGGCCTGAGAGGCAGCAGCAGGGTAAAAGGTAGCCCAGGAAAAATCCAGACAGGCTGTGGAGACTGCAGAAGACAACCAGAAAAGGTGAGAGTATTGGAAGCAGTGCAAAAGGTAGAGACACGACAGCCAAAATTAGCACAATATTTCCACACACAGGTGCTGGCTAGTGCAGAATTAGGAGCTACAGCTGAGGGAATTACTTCCTATGAGGGTACTAATCGCAGTCAGCATGGAGAAAAATTTTTTGTAGAAAAAGATATTTATCCAGATCTTGGGGAAAACGTTCAGAAAAGATCTGCAGTGACAGCTTTGTCATGGACTTGCCCCTACCTGTATATTTTTATTCAAATTTCATCAATAATAAGTATTACTAAAGTATTTCAAATGGTAACACTTAGAAACATCATCAAAATACCCGTAAACTATGAGGTATTAAAGTATTAGCCTCTTAAGTATATTGCACACATACAATGAAGCAGAGAAAGGATTAAGCTGAGCAAGCATTAATTTGCTGAAATAAAAAAGCATTTCAGTTAAACCTCTCCTCAGCTACATCCTAAGTGCATGTCTGAAAAATTTACCCTAAAAGACAGAAGAAAATAACCGACAGCAATCACTCCTAACATATCTTATAAAAGGTAAAAATACCCTTGTACAAAACTTGCCAGTTCTACATTAATTTAACAGAGTTCTCACACAGTTATCACACTTCGGTCAAGGAGCAGTATTTTATAACTGAGGTGCAGTAGCTATCTAAAATCTTAAATATTTTAAGAACTCAGCTCCTATATTTTAAACGCTACGATAAGGAATGGTTTGGTTTCTCTCCTCAGTTTCACTGCCTCTTTGCTCTTGGGTTCCTGCAGCCTCTGCAGGCTACTTTTCAATAGCAGGTACCCTAATCACCTTAATGGTACAGGATAAGCCTGAAATACCACCATGCAGCATGTACAAGAGCAAAGGGATTTTTTGGGGATTAGCTAGGATAATGCTACAGGATCCACTACTGGGAGAAATCCACTCTTTCCAAACACAACGCTCCAACTGTGTCCAGTTAGATTTCTGCAGCCTAATGGACAGGAGATGGAGCCTGATGAAACTCCTCGAAAAACCCCAAACCCCCAAAACCTAAAAAAGCCTTATGGCGACAGAGAGAGTAGGAGCAACCTCATTTGTTCACAAACATAAGCACAGCACTGCCCTTCAAACAAGGCTGGTTTCTTTGTTTGTTTTTACAAATACTGCGTTTGGTCAGGTTACGTGTTCAAGCGAATTTCCATCATGAGCCCAGGGGACACCCCCTTCAACATTCTGTTCTTGCTCCTGGCAAGAGATTCAGCTCAGCAGGAAAGGCACCATTAACACAGAAACTTGAAAAACATTTATTCACAGACACACCTCATCTAAGTAGCGCTCTCAGACACAACAATTCCCTGGCTAAATAAAACTGCCTCGTGGCTCTCTGAGCCTGCCACTGTGTTAGTCATGCGTATCTATCAATGAAAGCAGGTCAAGGACCCCAGCGCATTTTGGGGATCTGCCTTTCCACTTCACCTGGGCTGACAATTGATTTGCAAGGTATATTTTTGCTTCTCCTGCATATCAAGATTACAAGTTAACATTACAGTATAAGTAGAATCTATTTATGGTTTAGACACCACAAAGAAAAAAAAAAATAAAGATCAGAATTGGTAGGATGAGGACAATTATGATGTTCTCTTCGTGCCACTAATACCCTGGGCTGCTTCAGGAAGAGTGTGTCCAGCAGGTCAAGACAGGTGATCCTGCCTCTCTATTAGTGCCTGGCGAGGCCACATCCAGTGGCTTCTGTTCAGTTCAGGTGTTCACAGCTCAGGAAAGATAAGGAGCTACAGGAGAGGGTCCAGATAATGAGGGGTCTGCAGTATCTCTCTATTGAGGAGAGCCTGTGGGAGCTGGACCTGTTTAGTCTGGAGAAGAGAAGACACAGAGGATCTCTACAATAAATATAAACATCACCAAGGCAGGTGACAAGAGAATGGTGCCCATTGTCTTGCCCATTGTCTTTTCAGTGGTGCCCAGCAAAGGAAACAGCCACAGGGTGAGGAGCAACAGCCATAAACTAAAACACAAGAAGTTCCACCTCAGCATGAGGAAGAACTTTGCATGGGGGATGTCAGGGCACTGGAAGAGGATGCTCAGCGAGGTGTCCCTCTCTGGAGACATTCAAATCCCACCTGGATACTTTCCTGAGCAACCTGATTGAGGTGACCTTGCCTTGGCTGTAGGGTTGGACTGGGTGATCTTCAGAGGTCCCTTACAACCCTAACAATTCAGTGATTTCTTCTACTTGCAAGGAAGGGTTATCCTAAGATTTTTAATAGGAAGAAAACCATAAATTGATTAGAAATGGCTAATTTTATATAAAGTTTTATACATAGAATTATGTCATTAGAAGTATTTAAGACACTCTCTATGTTGCAATGATTAAAAAAAAGCACAATTTTGTGTTAAATTTTTTTTTAGACAAATTAGTTCAGCAGAGGTTTTGATTGTAGATTTCAGTCATCTAGGAATTTCACTGAAAAGTGAAATTTACCAAATAAATTTAAATAATTGGCTAAAGGCAGGTTCAGGCTAAACTCAGATTAAACAGCTACCAAACATCAGAAGATAGCCCTGTTTTCCACACTTAGCTAGAACCATCCTCCCTGTCTGGAGAGAAACAGTTTCCATTTTTGTACTTGTTTACTCTCACCTGTCAGCATGACTCAGACAGAGCCTTGCAGGTTCTAACACTTCAGATTAGTGTTTCTTCTGAAAACCTCAAGTCTTTCATACAAACAAACAAAAATGAAAAGGAACCGCTGAAATTACACCAAGGCCCTACCTTGCATCAAATGTCAGGATGAAAAACCCTCCTTTTCTACTGTAATTTATGCAGATATTTATGCCATAATAGAACTGATGTAGAAGAAGACCATTCTGATTTGATAAAATTTCACAAGTCTTTCCACTCATTTTGTACAAGCTAAGTGACTGTGTAAAGTTCCAGGCAGGCCTAGTGGGCACTGATGAATTTGTATAATCTGAGAAAAAGGATTAAGCAATTGACCTTGCAAAGAAAAAGGATGTTCTTTCAGGCTTGTTTATACATATATATATATAATATTTTCTATTTAGATACAGTCTGGTCCACCTAGAAATTCTTTTGCTTCTCAGAAATGAAGGCAGTACAAATTTAGCCAGAAAAAAATAGCAGTGCCTACCATATAAACTCNAAAAAAAAAAAGAAAAACCAAAACTGAACCCAACCAACCAACATCATTCTGATATCCTCAGAATTTAACAAGTTTCTTCTGAAGTGATGTAAGAGAACAAAATGAACTATTTTATTTGTTCAGAAAAAACAAAGAGCAATTTATGAAATTTCCCCATATATTTCATAACATTCCTTTGTTGAAATATTTCATTTTATGTAAGATTTATTCTAATGCATGATAGACTATTTCATATCAGATCTGCAAATACATTGTGTTTATATAAACACAAAGTGTGCAAACAAAGCAAATGACAGTTTTGTCCACAAGATAAATCAGTAAGGACTTTTGTGCTGGTTTTGGCTGGGGTAGAGTTGATTTCCTTCCCAGTGGCTGGTTTGGGGCTGTGTTTTGGATTTGTGCTGAGCACAGGGTTGACAACACAGAGATGTTTTTGTTATTGCTGAGCAGGGATCACACACAGCCAAGGCCTTTTCTGCTCTTCATACCAGCCATGCTGGTGAGGAAGTTGGGGGTGCCTGGGAAGGTGGGAGGGGACACAGCCAGGACAGGTGACCTGGAGAAAGTATAAGAACATTTCTAGTGATGATATTTGCTTTTCCAAGTCACTGTTACCTGTGATGGGGCCCTGCTCTCCTGGAGATGGATGAACACCTGCCTGCCCATGGGAAGCACTGAGTTAATGTCTTGTTTTGCTTTTCTTGTCTGGATGGCTTTTGCTTTCCCTATTAAACTGCCTTTATCTCAGCCCATGGCTTCTCCAACTTTCATCCTACCCATTGTCTCCCAGAACCTGCTGATGGGGACTGAGTGGCTATGGGGATGCTGGCTAGGGCTAAACCATGACAAATTCACTGAAAAGAAATACAGAATTTTACAAGGAAGCAACTGATTTTGTCCTTTCTTACAAAATTTGCATCTGAAGTAAGTTTACTGAGAGTCTTATAAAACTGTGTAAACAATATGACTCAGACTTTTTTATAATGTAGTTTCGAAGTTTTACAATAGCAAGTAGTCAGGATTTACCTAAGTTTCAGTTAGCTATCAATGGACATCTTCCAGAGCAAGTAATAGTAAGAGAGAGAATACAATTCTCTCACATATACTAATAATTTCCCACTTTCTTATCTACTCTATCTTTGACTCCCTTCAAATCTTGATAAGAAAATCAAGTGAATAAAGAAATCCGGCAAAATGTTTCAAAAGAACAGAAAAGATTAAAAAAATAAAAACAAGT
Organism: Cyanoderma ruficeps; assembly: GCA_008694505.1. Lineage (NCBI taxonomy): Eukaryota > Metazoa > Chordata > Aves > Passeriformes > Timaliidae > Cyanoderma > Cyanoderma ruficeps. The sequence continues at coordinate 2,566,598 of VZDJ01000057.1, read as the reverse complement.
AAAAAAGATACCCCCACAAAAACCCAAAAAAAACCCC
>VZDJ01000057.1:2475738-2566553 GCA_008694505.1 Cyanoderma ruficeps | reverse complement strand
AAAAAAAAAAAAGGCAAAACAACAACAACAAAAAAATAGAAAAGAAAAAGAAGCAAAGCCTTATAGAGCATATGACTTGGTACCAGCAGCATTAAAATGCACTGCATGTTTCCCATCAACCCCCAATTTGAAGAAAGCCACATGATAGCAGGAGGCACAAATTACAAACCTCCTATAGACACAAGAGCATGGAAGGCATTTTTAACTTAATCCCTCCGTTATGGTTCTATTTAGTGAATATTAATTATATTAAGGTAACTTCATTTGATGAAACCACCTTTGATTGCATGGTTCTGAGCTAATATAGTTAGCAGCCATCCAGCAGATAACAGGGAAGGGGAAAGCACAAAGACAGGGATGGAAATAAGCAGCAAAACACCAAGTTTTTTGTTTGCAGCACATTCTCAACACAATCTCAACTTACTTTGTTTTTCATTATCTTTGGTGTTGTAGCCAAGTTATTAAAAGTGCTAGAAACCACACCTTTCTAAAATACTTTGCCCTCATCCTGATGTACATAGTCTACTTAAAACCCACTCTAGCATATAAAAATCTGTGAAATTTCAGGGTGATTACTGTCCACAGCTGTAAAAGGCAGGTTTATTATTTATGAGTTAGGTTTTAATAATTCTAAAATGCATTACCTGGACCTCAAAATTCTTACATGGAACAGACACTCAAAAAACCCCAAACAAAGAAACAAAAAACCCCAACCCCCCAAAAAAAATAAACAATGACAACAAAAAACAGATCACCCTAATACCCTCCAAAAACCAAGAATCGTAAGAACTTTGCAGATTTCCTAAGACTCACAAAGGATTCTTATAAATATCCACTTGCCTAAATGATTTAGCTTCATATTCCCTCATCTTCTTTCTCAGAAACAATACATAGAGATACAAGAAAAAAACAAAAAATGCATGTAAAGTGGTATATGCTCAACACAGACTGTCTGTGCAACAGAACTATGAACAGGAAAGTGGAAGACACAAAGTAGGGGCACCTCTTTTCTCTATTTATTAAGTTTAGAAACTTAAATGGCATTGCCTTGAGTCCTCATATTTTTCTCTGTCTCTTTCAGAAGCCTGAATAAGAAGGAAGCAACACTTACCTTCAGATAAAACATCTGAGTCCTAGCAAAGGGAAAAGAATTCAGAGAGGAAACAAACGCAGACAACAGCAGACAAACTTTCAAGAAAACAACACTGGCACCCAAGAGAAGTCAACCATATACCTAGCCATCAGCAAAAATTAACATATCTTCTCCAGACCATTGATTCACGTCTCACATCCTTATCACAGAACTGATAAATTATTATTTTCACACCCTGGAGACAGAGCATGACACAGATAACATACAGCAGCCACAAAAAAAAAAAACCAGATCCACCAGCAAGCTAAAATCTCACCCTCATCCCAAAACTGCAAAAAAGAAATAAGACCAGCTGCTTCATCTTTTCACCATTTCAGCTGTTCTCCATTCTCACTCAGTGTTCAGCTCTCCTTTTAAAGCCTTCTCTTACTATCTTCTGTGAACTTGAAGCCTTCCAGGCACTGTGCTTTGAGCATCCCTCTTAGATGTTGGTGTCTAGTCTCTAAGATATACAAATGATGTCTACATTAATTTGCTATCCCTTAGGAATTAGCTCTTAGAAACTCATTGTTCCAGTGCTAAGTAAGAAGGCCTCATTGAATGGAATACTTGAAAGTTAAACTGTCCTGTGTTACTCACTAATTTACCAAATTAATGTTGGCCACTCCTGATAATTACATTGATAGACAGGTACTTCTATTTTTGAGTTCACTATTAAAACTCATATTTGCCAGAGATGCAAGGAGCAACATGCTGACCTTCAAGTTAATAAGAATTTCTCTACTCCATCTCTAAACTATTACACAAAGTATTCAGTTCCCTCCCTCTCTCATCTACTATGTCTTTTGAGTATCTTTTTTCAGACAAATTTGGGAGTACTTCTTAAAATAAGTGATCAAATATATGCTTGATGTGCCCTATGGTTTATATCTAGGGGCACGTGACATCCCTAAGCATTGAATAAGGAAGTTAACCTGAACACCCTTTAACCTTCTTTTTGTTGGTTTTTTGGGGTTTTTTTCAGGCCTTCCTAAGAAAGTGTTTGCATGGCCTGGTTTTGGTAGCTGTGGGGCTACAGGGGTGGTTTCTGTAAGAAGCTGCTGGAAGCTTCCTCAGTGTCTGGCAGAGCCAGCCCCTCGCAGCTCCAAAGACAAATGTGCTGCTGCCCAAGGCTGGGCCAATTGGAAATGGTGGTAACACCTCTGGGATACCAGTTTTAAGATGAAGAAAAGTTATTGCACAGATGTAATTGGGGCCAGAGGAGAGGAGTGAGAATATGTGAGAGGAACAACTCTGCAGGCACCAAGGTCAGTGGAAGGAGGAGCAGGAGCTGCTCCAGGCCCGGGAGCCGAGATTCCTCTGCAGGCCGTGGTGAGACCATGGTGAGGCAGCTGTGCCCCTGCAGCCCCTGGGGATCCACAGGGATACAGAGATCCACCCACAGCCCCTGGGGATCCACAGGGATACACAGATCCACCCACAGCCCCTGGGGATCCACAGGGATGCAGAGATCCACCTGCAGCCTCTGGAGGAGCCCCACACTGGAGCAGGTGGATACCTGGAGGAGGCTGTGAGCCTGTGGGAGGCCCATGGAGAGAGGAGCCCTGCTCCCAGGCTGGAGCAGGCTGTCCTTGAAGGAGTGCAGCCTATGGAAGAGACACCTATGCTGCAGCAGTCTGTGCACAGCTCTTGCCTTTGGGATGGACTTGGGTTGGAGAAATTTATGGAGAGCAGTCTCCCTGTGGAGGGGAACCCTATGCTAAAGCAAGTAAAGGATTCCTCTCCCCAGCCATGGGTGATAAACTGACCATGAACCCCCACTCCTCATCTCTTTTCACTGCTGGGGTAGGAGGTGAAGCTGGGAAGGAGGGAGCAGTGAGGGGAAGAGCAGCAGTGTTTAGAAGTTTTAATTTTACCTCTTTCTCCTTACCCTGCTCTGATTTTGTTTGCAATCAGTTCAATTAATGTCTCTAATTTGAGCCTGTTTTGCCTGTGACAGTAATTGGTGAGTGATCTCTCCCGGCCCTTGTCTCAACTCATGAATCCTTTGTTATATTTTCTCTCATTTGTCCAGCTGCAGAGGGCAGTGAGAGAGTGGCTTTGCTGGATGCCTGGAATCCAGCCAGGGTCAGCCCACTCCAGAAAGCTTCCAGGAGGCATAACAACACAAGAAAGATGTTCTGAGCAGTTTACAACCCCTGCATCTTCACTTCCATCTCACAGCTGAAAAACATTCCTAGAATTTACAGAGGAGATAAAATTTAATGTTATGAGTTCTAATGTGATGGTAAACCAGGGTGGGAGATAAAATATCAACTGGACTTTTTTTAATCTCCTACTTTAACACTATTAAAATAATTCACTTTCTACTTCACAGTGGTGATGTGAACTATTTAATTAAGAGCAAGAAAACCAAACAAAATACAGTGAACAAATCAACTATTAATTCACTATTAATGTTATCTTTGCCAGAGGGATGAAAATCATTATGTGACTACCAGGTTATTTTCTTTTACATTTTCCTTTGAAATAACTAAAAAACAAATTTTTACAATAGTTTAGGAACCTAAATATAAGAGCATATCTCAGACAATCTGTGTCTCAAGAAAGGAGCTTAAAAATCTGTGTCTGCCTTCAGAGGGGTCCCAGGAAAAAGAGATTTTTTTAATAATGTCCTGAACACTGTTTTATTGGTATTCAATCTGAAATATAATAATAGACTTTTTCTTAATTGTGATTGGAAGCAATAATCAAATATTCTAAATCAAATATCACTAATAATGACAAGTAAGAATCTAGGCTACAAACATGCAGCAAACATGGAAGTAGCATTTATTTTCCTGCAAACATATGTTGCTCTAATCATACCATTTTATCCACATTGTAGAACTTTGTATGAGAGTGGAAGACAAAATCTTTGTAAGAATGTTTAATCTAACTCACTTTATGAGAAGCATCGTTTAAAAATGGAGATTTTTAGACAGCAAATGGCAGGTTCTGTTATAATCAAAGAAAGGGTAAAGAATTCCACAGAATTTTCCTTCCTTCCTCTTGAAAAAAAAATGGCAGCATAATTTACAACATTTATGGTTTCAAAATGCATGCTGTATTGTAAATGTCTGTAAGATGACTTCACTTCCCAAAATCACAGTCCCTAAGCTCCCATCTCTGATGCAAATTTAAGCACTGTGATATAATGCCAAATTAGGCAACAATATAATGAGTATCTTCCCAGTTTTTTAAGATTATATCAATCTTTAAATCTCATTAAAGGATATTGAACAAGTTTCTGGTTAGAACACCATATCTCAGCCTCAGGTATGATGGTGTTAAATGAAAATTTAAATTTCTGAAAAGAATTATATAAATATTCCTATATTTTCCCGCTTAGTAACACACTCTAAATCTATAGAGAAGATAGATGGACAAACATGAAATCACCATTTTCCATCCCATTTGTTTCACTTTCTACATCTGAACCCTTCTTCACAAGTCTGCTGCTTGCTGCACTGATTTATTGAGTCACAATTGACAATATTGTCCGGGTTACAGCTGATGTAACAGAAAAAGCAATAAATCCATGAGATAGCCAGAAGATAAAACAAGTGAGGAAACAACAGTCTGAGACCCCTTCTGGATAACTTGCCTAATAAGAGCAAACATTAAATGTAAGATAAATTTTACACATGTGGTGTATTTTTTGCTTCTTCCTATAGGAATGATTAAGACTTGTCTATAACAAGATAGATTAAAAGATTTTGTCAAATAAGAACAATTATTTTTTATTTAAAAAATCTTCAAGCCACAAATAGTTTTGATATTATTTCATATAAGCCTGAGGAAAATATCTGTAAGATTGCATATATTTTCCGTCATAAAAATGTTACAATATGAATTTAGAATTTTGTTCTAGAAATGAAGAATTATTTTTCTGTAAATTTTTTGTCTCATGTTAACGCAATTTTAGAAGTATTTTAAATGACCAGCACAATAGGGCCATCAGTACATATTTTTAGATGTATATCCCTTCTTTACATTCTCAGGAAGTTCTCAGAAATTTAACTTTGTTTTGTGAAGGACTTGGGTAACTGAACAGCTTTATGATTTGTGCTCGTTTTCCCTGGAAATAACTGCAAAGGAATGTAATTTTCAGATCTTGACTCACCATTCTGATATATTACCTTTGTAGTTTCTTACATGTTGTGCCAAATGGCCAAAATAATAAAAAAAAGCCAAAGCAAATGAATTAATTTTTTATACCGACAGAGAAGTCACAGACAGAGATTTGGGAGGTTTGCAGCATTACTGACCCTGTAATTTTATTTTTACTTAGAAGAGAATTTCATGTGCCTGTAGGACCTGCCTTTGTAATGGTGACTTGAATGTTAAAACAACCAACAAAGTAACCCAAATTTAGTTACAATATTTCCTCCAAGTTTTTAGATGATGACAACAGCAGAATCTAGACTGCAAGTAATCTAAAAGAAAACTGAATTAGTCAAATATTTTATGATGTTAGTTGAAAACTTAAGGCAGTTATTTGAAAGCCCTGTTTTTCATTCCTGTTATTTCCAATAATGTCTGGAAGAAACATAGAAAATGAAATTTAATTTTTTTTTTTTAAATCCATAAAACCCCAAAAAGCCCCATAAATCTTGTCTGAGGTTTGGCTGTGTTTGGTGAGAAATCCAGTTAAATTCACAAATACTTTATATTTTCTGCTGTTTTTTGAAAAGAGATTAACATCATTTGTCTGCTTTAAGGAGGGAGAGAAATGAAAGCTATTTAGGGAGGATACAAAACATGGCCCCTGTATGTAGTCCATTCCCCCTGTATTTCTTGGAATTTGCACTGAACTAGGGACAGAAAAGATCCACCTTTGCCTGGTCCTGCAAGTGCCTCTCCAAGCTAAACTCTGCCTTGAATCTGCAGATAGTGTTTCCTCTTCAACCTGCTGTGGCCACAAATTGCAGAAGTTTATTGCCCATTAAAACATAAAACAAAACCAAAAAAAAAATAATAACAAAACAAAAGTATTTTTTTCTAATTTAATCATGTCTCTTAATAGTTTCAGTGGTTGGCCTCTAGTTCTAGTTCTGTGAAATTCAGCAAACAACTGTTCTTCATTTACCATCATCCCAATTTTGTGAGTCATGATGTTATCCTCTCTCAGCTTTCTTTTTCTCAGCTAAAAGGTTCCCCTTGAGTACTTTAACTAAACCAGTCCAAAAGAGTGTTGAACTATGAGACTTCTGCATAAAAATATCTATAAGTGCTAGGAATATGGATTTAAAAAAAAAAAANAAAAAAAAAAAAAGTTGAGAAGAAAGTTTTACAAATACAGTGGCATGCACGTAGTATCTGAAAGATTTAAAAATGAAACTTAGCTTAATTCAGCATTTCCAGACTCAGATCTTCTAAAATTACAGAAAGAAAGGAAATGAGCAAAGATTATTGAAAGGTTGGTTCTGTTTACTGTAATTTGATTTTATTTAATTCAAAGCTAGACATGCCTTATGGCCCATAGGACTTCAGAAACTTCCCAGTCAGGTTTCTGTGGCAGGGAACCCCTAAAATAAAGAGAGGTTGAGCCAAGAGCAACATAGGTCTGACCAGTATGGTTACCACTATGTTCTCCTTTATTTCATCTAAAATGGCTGCTTATATACATTTCTAGATAGTTTACAAATTCAGTAGCTTTTCTATTGGCACACAGCATACAAAGGAATGCAAACACACATTGTTTAACTTCTTCTTAAGGTGGCTACCACCTGTCTTTTACTAACTCTACCTATTAACCTTTAAAACCCCATTACCTTTCCCTAACACTTTAATAACTAATTTTAACTGCATCACAAGTTCTGTAGCTTAATTTTAACTGCGTCACAGGCCTCAAGGCCTCAGAGCCTTCAAGGCCAAACCTCAGCCAGGTAGGCCTCAGCTGGGTAGTTCAATATCTCATTCTCAGTACAGATCATGCCTTCTTTCTCTCAGAAAATCTGCTACAGGTTTTCTCTGTTGAAGCTGTAGTGTTTTGCAACACTCCCCACAATCCCAGTTCCTGGATGAGGCATGTGTGGGGCTGTTCCATATTTCAGCATCCCTTATGGCTTTTAATTTTGGCTCTGCATCAGATTTGCCCTCTGAATTTTCTTTGGTTAGTTTTTCTTCTGCTTGATTTTCTCTTCCTTTCCCCTTTCATTCCAGATTTCTGCAGTGTCTCCTGAAAAATCCTTAAACTGAATTTTCTTTTCACATCAGGATGCATCTGAAATTGAACAGAACTGGTAGTTAAAAAAATTAGTAATGCACAAGAAGTCGATGACAATTCAATGCACACACATCTATTGTAGGTCATTGTGTTTCATTTGAACATCTAGCAGATAGGTGCGTTCTCTTTGGAAAAAAATGAAACTACAGACATAAGATAAGAAGTCTCCAAGGCAATCAGCTGGTCTGCCACAGAATTTGTAAGAGAATGGAATATTCTGTTCCTTTGTGGAATGGATCCCCATCCCTCCCGAATGTTTGGCTAGGACATGTTGTTCTCATTTTGGTTCAGATACACGTCTACCCCATGAGTTGTTAGGGTGCTTAGGAGAAATTAATCAAGACTTAGGAGAGAATCCCAACAATGCACCATTGAGAGAAACAAAACAAAACAAAAAAAAGCAATTGAAACAAGCCTAAGGACAGAAAAGAAAATCAAGACAAAGGGGGCAAGGAAGGATCAAGAGAAAATCTTCTTTATCCTCTCCTCCTGCCTGCTGCTATGATCCGGCTGCTGGATGAGCAGCAACAAAAAGGCTGAAATCAGCCCCCAGGGTTATTTTTTAGCCAAGGACCATAATAGAGATTATACATCTCTGGCAGCTTTCAGCCTTCTTTTCTTCCATGCAGATACTGAAACAGCATATATTTTGTTCTAAAATTGAAGTGAACATTTTTGGTTTGGATTCAGGTTTTTTTCTTCTTCCTTTCCATTCCAAAATTTAATTAATTGTAAGAGCACTGATAATCACCCATTAAAACTGGTTGATAATCACCCATTAAAATATATGTTGCTGCATTTTATCTTTTTTTTAATTCATAACAAAAAATTGACTTTTTTCCTCTAAAAGATCTCCTTGAAACATAAAACATACGGAGGAATCCTATGGTCCATGATATTCAGAAGCTGTAATTTGATCATTGTGACTACTCCAGTTTCATAATTTTGACTCTCTGATTTATATATTGTGCCTTAATCATAATGTCCCTTACCACTCAACCAGAAAATCTATGAAGTCTAGTAGTTTCATATTATCTCCTACATCTCAACAGACTCTTCTAAATGTGAGCAGAATGTATACATGATATCATGGGAAAAGGGTAAATTGTCCTTATACTGTTCAATAAATGAAAATATTAGGAAAAACAACACTGAGTCTTCTCTGTTACTTGTTATTTTATTTTTTTCATTTCTTTATGTTTTTTTTTTCTTTGAAAACTAGATGTATCTTTTCTCATACACTTATTAAATATTCGATGTTTGCCCTGTGGCTTTTCCTTATTTTTATCTATGTGTCCAAATGGTGGCTGCCCAGTGATCTTATTTTTACAGTTTATTTGATGGCTTCTGTTTCATCTCTGTAAGACACCATTTTAAGCCAAAGACACCAAAAATCCATTTGCCATTTTTATGGACAGACAGCTTTAAAATAACTTTTCTCTGTATGGAGTTCAGTCTTCATGCAAGTTAACTTCTGCCTGGAACTGCCAAAACCCATGACAATTAATCCCATCTATGATGATATTTCTGATACAGACACTATTTTGGGGGGAGTTGGAGTGAGTCCATTATAATCATTTAATAAAAAGAAAATAAACAGGTGGTGGAAAGTTTTAGCCATGCCAATTTGCGTTGGTCTTTAACCAAGAAGTTAATTGCCTTTTAATCCATTATCATTCATTTAAGCTATCTTTTCCCAAAAGATATTCTTTCCCCCAGATTGTTGCCACCTCTAGAGTGAAGAAGTACCAGCTGAGAAGGTGGAAGATATTTTCCCTATGTTTAGGGAATATTGCCTAGAATGTTACCTAGGTTATCCTAGCTGTAAGAATATCAGCTATATGAAATACAATATTTATTATGATTTTTTTTTATAATGCAATAGTATTGACATTTTAGATTTGCCTACTCACCTTTAATTATATTTCAGAATTATACTTTATGGAACTTAAATTTAATCATTTTTGGCTTTGGGGTAGATTGTATTGGAAGCATATTATTTTGTCTTGAGAACACAAGTGTGTTATATCTGTTTAGATGATGCAAACAGCTGACATTATGTGAAAGTAGCCATATCATAATATAAAGTAGGTAAGACATAGAATTTTTAAAGAAGGAGAATAAGAAATAAGGTTACCATTTTATAACAGTAAATGATTTCTTTTTCTTTTTAACTCAAAATTTCATTTCTTTGTCACTTTTAATGTTTGTATTTACTATATCTGCAGAAAAGCTTTTTTTATTTTTTCAGGTATAAGTAGAATAAAAAAAACCCCATACATTTGACATTTTTAATAGGAGCGGATGAAAAAAATAGATATAAAAATGATAATTTGTGCAATACAGCACAAGTTATTGCATCAATAAAATATCATGTCTTTATATATGGCCATCATTTTATTTTATTAAATCTACAGCCATGATCTACAGCTCTATTGAATAGTTGTGTTGGTCATGCATATTTCAGATGTTTGAAAATGAAATTCAACCTCACTATGTCCCAACCAATCATCCCCGCTGCTAATATAATTGCAAACTTTATTTGCTTTCATGTCACTGATACTGCACTTAAACAAGAGGAGAGGAAAAAGGACCATGTGGAAGCCTTCTTAGTTAAATAATAGGAAGAAAAGGCATATTTCTAAGAACAACAAATATTGACACATTGTAATAGGACAGGGAATTAATGTTTTGATTTATCTCTTTAAAAAATAGTCCAGTTCCACACTGAAGAGGAGGGAGGCAGGGAGATGTCTAGGAAATAACATATTGTCATCTTAAACATGCAGCACTACATGTAATACTTTAAAAGTTCCTGATAATCTACAACGCTCATCATACACAGGGAACATTTATAGTTGACTCAAGATTAACTTAATTAAGGTAATTTGTTCAGCTCTCTTCTTGCCCTCAGTATAAAACCTTATGATGATAACAAAGCTACCACAATATTAAAGTAAAACAACTAATGTAGGATATTTTATAACGATTAATAATACTTTTAGTAACACCGGTAGTGGGGCAGTATTTGCTAGAAGAGTAGAAGAGTAATGTGAGGTTTGCTCCCTGGGGTACAAGATTAGTAATGAAAAATTCAGTTGTAAATAATCTATTTCCCAATGTAACAATTTGTTAAATACCTGTAAAATTCCCTCTCTTCATTCTTTTCTTTTCTTTTTCTTTTTTTTTNNTTTTTTAATTTTGAGAGTGGACATTTTTTGTTTCATCAATTTCTTTGTTTTTTGACAAATTAGCATTATAGCATTGTGCATTATTTCAAAGCAAAGAGAGAAATTGTGGGAAAGAAGTGTTTTAGTCGTCAGCATACTAACTTAGAATAGATATTCCACAACACTCCTCTCATTGGTCTTCTTTAGAAAACAAGCTCTGCTATGAATTGAATTCCTGAAAGCTTAAAAAATTATGTAAGTACAATTCAGGTTCCCAGCAACTCTGCCTATAAGTACCTATGAAGTATTCCATCTATAATTTACATTTGAACTATTAATCTTCCTCACCTCTTTTTTTCTGCGTCTTCCATCTCCTCCTTCTCCTTTTCTTTAACAACCTCTCTAAAAGCCACAAAAAAGGAGACGGGTGAATTCAGCCTCCTTGTCTTTCCCTTTTGCTCCAGCCTTTCGTTGTTTGTGTGCACACACAATAGGCATTGCAGATTTCTAACAGGCTGATTCAATTGGGATGAGCAGGCTTGGCTCCCTCTGCTCTTTTAAATGTTTCCCTGATTTCAGCACAGTGGGACACCCTCACACTGAAGAGATGCTCCTGCCTGAGGAGGTCTGGCCGCTCACCTGGGGCATCCAGGTAACTCAGGCAATGGGAGGAGGCAGGCAATTGAATTCCTGTCATGTGGCATATGCACCACAGGTCTCAAGTTTGATACCTATGGATTCTTAATTCTGACCTTCATATCTACATGTTCCACATTTCAGACAGTGGTCTATGGGTGTTAAGGTCTATAACCCTTCTCCATGCCTTAATAGGACACTTTTCACTTTTCTTTTATTAAACTGCCACTTTTGAATTGGTATTCAAATTTTATTCCTTCCTTTCTTTTCCTTACTTCCCTCTTGCTGTGGGTGTAAATATCTCGTGCTAAGAAACATTAATACAAAAAAGACAATAAAATTAACTTTCAATTATGTTAGGACCTGGATATATTCTTACTCATTGTGTCTTGCTGTCACTCTGAACAAATATACATAATTACTCTTACAAAGGTGAAATTTCCTTTACAAGAAGAATTAAGAGAGGGCTCCTCACTCTTGATCAGACTGTGCAGCCAGACTATCGAGAAGAGTTGAGTACCAAGATTTGAAAGTGAATTCAATTCTACATCCCATATAAACTCTGCCTTGCTACTATACAGCAAAGATGAGGTCTTTATTCTTCTCCTCCTTTTATGTTTTCAGCTTTCATGAATCATTGGAACCTTATTGTTTTTTTTTAGAATAACTTCTTTCAGAAAGGAAAAGTTCCTAAACACTAAAAGAATGAGCTACAAGTTCTTCCTGTTGACTATTTACTCAATTTCCACTACCTACATTTTTCTATGCCACACGGACTACAGTTAAAAATTTAGAAGTTGAGTAAACATCTTTTCCATCAGATTTTAGATGTTTTATTAATGTAGACTCATTGAACCTATTAAAAAAAAATTACCACATCTTTCATAAGTAGGGTATTCGTACTCTGGCCAAAAGTGTTGAACAAGTTTCTACTACATAAGGAGGTAGTTTCATATAGTTAAATAGCCTCAAATATGTACATAATCCAGTAAAATAATTCCTGAACAAACGAAGAATGAAAAATCTCATTGAAACAAGTAGCACAGGGCAAGAAGTTTTGTTCTTGGACCTTCCTCTTCATGAGTAAGAAAGTTAAACAGAGTCATGGCCTTGTAGATTAGCAAAGTTAATGCCCTTTCTTAAACTTTCTTTTTCACATTTCAGACACATTAAGTCAAATTTTGCCCTCACATGCATCACTGAGCTCAACAGGAGATCTCCTTATGCTTCCAGGATCAAAATTTGCCCTATACTACTTTGGAACCTTTTTTAATGCATAATTTCATTCCTCTTTGATTCGCTTTCTTTAAAAGAGATTTTCCATTTATTTTGGGATGCTCAACTTCTTTTCTCATCATCATTCATGGTGTAATTTGGTCCCCTAAATTTATATTCTTATCAGTTTTATTAAAAGGTCTACAATTAACAGATTTTGTTTAACAATGAGTTCAAATAAAAGTGCAATAAAAAACTTCAATGTCTTTTAAATGATTAAGGTTTTGTCTTCTTTTCTCCATAGAAGAATATTTTCATATGCAAAACAAAACTTGTTTACAGTTCCTGAATGATCTCTTACGTTGCTATATTGAAAGGACAACTAAATCAAAGTATATAAATATGTCTTTTTGATCATATGAAGCAAGCTGTTTCCAGAAGTAAAAGCTAAGAAATTCTTTTCTTGGGACTGAAAGTGACATTAAAAGACATTTTTAAGGAGGAAAGTGTAATAAATATCAAACTTACCTGTTTTCAAACAAGCATTGATATCTATACTCTCTGGAAAAAATATGTAGCAGAATGTGCATTTAGAATACAACCAACATTTCTGTGTTTAAGTGCCTTGACACATACAGTTGATACAGGGAGCTTTACTAAAGCAAATAAAATTCACTCTCGGATGTTTATGATAAACATACAGCACATTCATTTGATACCATTTTCTGTTTGTTGGTTATGAAGTTCCACATTGAATAATTAATTTTGAGAAGAGCATGCTGAAACATTTAGACCAAAAAATGCTCTCATTTCCTCCCTTTAGCTTCTTTTTGAAAAAAGCTATTAAATGCACACAGTGATAACAGATTTTTTTTTTTTTAATGCTTTTTAAAACCTTTGGCGTTCTTTATTATTTTGGTTGGTTGGAGGTCTCACTTTTAGTCATGTGAGTAACTATAAATGGTAGTGGTTTTGTCAAAAGTGGGAATTGAGCTCGCAGTGAGCACCTCTACTAAAGGTCAAGACAGGCACTGAGGGTTCAGTTCATAACACCCAGATATTTTAGGCAGACTGGGTGGACTTATTTCACCCTGAAAATTAACTCAACAAAAGCAGTTGAGCTTAAAAATATCCGTGCCATTCTCCAATGGTTCCATGGAGTCACTATGTGAATTTCTTGGTGAACTCTAAGTCCCATGTCCATTACAATAGCAAAATACAGTAAATAAGATTAATCCTTTGGGGTTTTTTTATAAAAATCGATTTCACTCTTGCAATCAGTAGTGATCTATTATGCTCTGTGGAACAGACAGAAGATTTTGTGTAAGTAATAGTAGGAAAAAAAATCCCAAACCACTACTTTTCAATTTCTATTTTTTTCATAGCCTTCTAGTTAAAAACATAAAAAGGAAATTACCACAAGTTTCTTCTTATTCAAATTTCCATGCATCTCCTGATGTTTTGGTACAAAGACTACTCAGGAAAATAATACAAATATCTCTCAGGGAGATCATTACCTCCTTGCTTGGCCAAATGTAGGATACTGAGGATCTTCTTCCCCTCCAAAAAATGAGGTAGGCAGTGAAAAGCCTTTTACCGGCTCATTGAACATTTTGCAAGCAGCAAAAAATGCAATTTGCACTACCTAGCATGGTGCAAAAAATACACTTGTCCCAAAGATTGTCCAGATGTAAAAATATTTTTACTGGAAAGCTGCTGGTACCAACATAAAAATTATGATTCTGATTTTCACATACTTTGTGTGTTTGGGCATTTGCACATAGCTGCAAGACATTCCTGGCAAGACTGGATTAGAATAATAGGGCTAGAAAACAAAGCTGTGTTTGACTACAGGTACAGTTTTTTGAATATTTTTACCAGGTATTTCAGAGGGCCCAGAAGAGATAGGCGAATGCACTCAGCTGCAGGAGAAACCTTGATGTCTTTTATTTTAATAGGGAAGAAGTGATATATGCTGGAGACTTGGCACACTGTCACCTGGTTGGGGTGTCTTGAAGAATTTCATTAACACTGAAGTCACAATCAGGTTTAGTAGTACTGGGAATACTAGAGATCATAGGAGTCATGAGAATATTTTCTTTGCTGTGTCTTTATAGACAATAAACCTCGAGGTTGTAACAAGCGAGCCAAGATGACTATGATTGCCAACATTTAGTTTCAGAGTCAAATATTTGCAGAAAGCAAACTAAGTTATCCTAACCCACATTCAGGATTCCTCAAGAGTTAGTTGTCCTGTACTACTTGTTTCCCATTACTTTTTTTCTATAAGCTGCAATCTTTGTGAGGAAGAAAAATCCTCAATATACAATGCTTTTAATGAGGGTAGGAAATGTTAAAGTAAGACTCTAAGTTTGGTAAAAAAAAATTAGCTTCGCAATAGAAAAATAGAGTATTCCCAAAGCTCGTGCAAGAGTTGAGTGGCAGCACGCATTTCAATTCTTTTGACTGTGGGATCCCTTTTTTCTGCAAATATTATCAAATATTCCATTAGAAGTGACACAAATACTGTATTAGACACGTACAGTAACACTGCATTATGAGCTCTTAATCTTCCTCAATTAGAAATATGTTTACACAGGAGCTCATTGTTGACTTGGTTCTCATCCCATGACAGTCAGTATAAATCTCCCCATTGTTAAACCAACATGACCAGTTTGAAAGCTCATCCTCAGTTATTTATCATTATTGTCATCACCATCCTCATCATCATGATCATTATGTAGGGACACTCAGTACCTGAATATTGACTCTGATGAGATAAAATCTTCTTTGTAATAGCCTAGTACTTTACTGGGATTGGGAAGAAGCTTTCCTTCCTTCCCTCCNCCTCTTCCTTTCCTCATTCCTCCCATTTGTTTTTGTCTTTCCTTTTTTCTTTCTTTCCTCTCAATGCTTGACTATTCCACTGTCAAAGTAGAACACTTGTGAATTGAATAATGTGAATGATCACACATACTGAAAACCATGTCATTTTTCTCTTAGAATTGAATGTCTTCCTGAAGAGGCAAATGGGGAAACATAACTTTTAAGGTTATGTTTTCACAGAAACATCACACTCTACAGCAAAGAAAAAATGATACATGATCACTTTACTGATTACTCTCATAATAATGTTTTATTGAAAGTTACTCATGTAAATTGTGGGACTGACACTGTGTAATTTTAAAATATTACTTTTGTGTGTTTAATAAAAGTATAGGCCATTTCACTGTTCTTCTGATCAAAGAAAACATGAGCAGTCTGTAAGGCAAGAAGAAATGAATTCTGCTGTGCCTTGCTCAGGAGGCATCAGAGATTTTACCTTTGCATACCGAGCAGAGAGAAAACTAAAAGCAATGAAATATCAGCAAATGCAGAGGATGGTGGACACATAACTATTAGACACTAAGCCAGGAAAATATAACTGTGTGTGAAAATTAATTTTTGCATTACAATAGAGAGGGATTACATTTGTATGAAAATCCCATTTGTATAACTGCTAAGTAAATCAGTAAGGAATCAAAATAACTGGGTCAGAATGGTACAACTATTTGAGAATAAATGGGTTTTTTTATATTACTTATTTGCCAAAGGGCAAGATGTCATCATTATATTAGTGAGCAAATATTAAACCAATAAAAGATTATTAGAAATTAATTATTGATGACTAAGATTCTGCACAAAAAACTCCTCTCAGGAGAAGTTTGAAGTGGAAGGTGACTGGCACTTTGATAGCATTAATTGTGTGCCTCCTATGAGTTGAGATTTACAACCCCTCTTTGTTCAGCAGATGTTTTAATTACAGCTTGGGGCTCTCTGATGCTTTTGTGCAGTCAGGGAGAAAAAATCCTCCATGATGTCACAGAATCACAGGAGTAAGGCTGGAACTGATTTGAAAACTGGGACAGTCTACCATCCACTGAAGTGTGGTTAGACAGGTTCAGACAACCTCTGACAGATGTTCGACAGATGTTTGTTTCAAAAAGACTTTATTAAAGACAAGAACTCAAAACTTCCCAAGGGAAGCTGCTTCCTCCTGCTTAATTACTCTTCCAAAAAAAAAAAAAAAGGTTTTCTCTGACATATAATGTAAATCATCTTGCCTACCAATCAAACCTATTTTGTCATACCCTAAGTCTCTTAGAGCCAGAAGTAAACATTTGAGTATGAGAATGGAAGGGAGTCTATCCCTTCTTTCTCTTTTAATGTATTCTAAATCCCTCTAACAGCTCAAACTTTCTGAGCCTGCCAACAGTTTTGATACGTGCCAGACAGCTACCACCAACACCAGTTGTGCACACTTTAGGTACAAGAAGGAAAAATATTTATTCTGGAGACAAATCTCACCAATGCCCAGGTATAATCTAATATGGAGAGAGAGTTAAAGAATTCCAGAAGAAAAGTAAGAATACCTAAGCATAGGCAGTATGTTTGTCTTCCTTATCCTTCTCTTTCTTAAAACTGAGCTGGTCCAAAAGACAATCTTTCATCCAAATTTTTACAAGGAAGGAAAAGATTGCAGTAATACTGCCAAGTATATTAATATATAACTTCTGTCAAATATAACTGATTTATACATCTCATAATAAAATCTTAGGCTACTTCCTTTAAATAATCTAAGATGAATTAAGGAACTCACCTTATTATGCTACTTTAATTCATTTAACATGCCTTTCAGTGCTCCTGTTCCTCTTGTTATCTTTATCTTATATTGCTTCATATTAAGCGGTAAAAAGGCATCTCTTTTGCCTTCCTTTAATTTCTCATGTATCTATGTGAGCTCTCCTGGTTGTTTTAAAGTTACTTGCTCATTTTCTTAGTCTTGTTTCCTAGACTTCTGGTTATCCCCACATAGTTATACTCACCTTAATTTTTGTACTCAGACATATTTTATTTGGTTCTACTTTTACATGACTCCTTGGGGATCCTTTTCAGATTCTAAAAGAGACCTTAGTGCTTTCTTTGGTCTGTTATGCCTTCTCCTGTAACCACCACTTCCTCTTCACTTTTCACACCAATTCCTCTAAAGCACCACAGTTTTAGCAAGTGAATATTGTGCTGATGGGTATCAGGAAGAGAACACTCTGTGCAATAGTTATGATAGGGTGCTACCTGAGTTTAAATTCTCAAGACAGTGTTGAAATATTTTTAAGTGAATTGCCCCCATCCTGCTGTTCTTGGTTATTTCTTTTTCATTTCCTGAAACTGTGAACTACATCATTTGATGATTATTTCTTGTCAATTGCCTTTAAGCTTCCACATGCTCAATCTACTTCCCTTTAACTGTGTAGTGAACATTTGATCAACATTTGAGCCCCTAAGTTTCCTCCTGAGATAAGCAATTTGCCTCCACAATTTCAGGAACTAGTTAATATCTAATATGTTAAAAGTAAATATTAAAGCAATTAAAGCCATTCTTGTCATATTCTGAGCTTGGCTGGATGTAAAGTGGCCACCAAAGATTCTTTATCACTTTCCTCCTCAACTGAACAGGGGAGATATAATGCAACAAACGGGTTGAAATAAGGGCAGGGGGAGAGATCACTCACTGATTACTGTCAAGGGTGAAATACACTCCAGTTGTGGAAATTAAATTCATTATTAACAAAAAACAAATCCCAGTAAGATAATTAGAAAATAATAAAATAAATATTAGAATGATGCCTTAAGTTTTAACTTTTGTATTTTCAGATTCTCTACTGCATTAATATATAACTCTCAACTTCATATGGAGTGTTAGCAAGTTCTCCTCACAGTTCAGTCAGACAAAACAATTCTTTTCCAGCCCAAGAACCGAGGACACCACTGCAGCTTCAGGTCAAAAAAGTATAAACAACAGCAAACTGAGGAGAGTAAACTGGGAGGATGGGACTTCATAACCTGAAGCTGTAATTAGACAATTAACCCCAATATGTAAATGGACCAAAACTTAATAAAGTGTGAAAACATTGTCCATCTTGGGTGTAGCCATGGACAGGCTCTTGTACTGCCCAAGGTGCATCCTTTAAAGACCATTTAATAAATACCTACTTTATTCTTTAATTCTGTCTAGCCTCTGTCCTAGGTAACCTCTCAAGGCATCAAAAGCATCTTCCCCCTCCTCCCTCCCTTCTTCCAGGGCTTCACTTCATTCCCCATTTTCTCTTCTCTCTCCCCAGTGGCACAGGGGGCCAGGAATGGAGGCTGCAGTCAGTTCATACCAGGTGGTTTCTGCTGCCTCCTTTTCAGGAGGACTCCTCACACTCTTCCCCTACTCCAGTGTGGGGTTCCTCCCATGGGAGACAGCCTTCCACCAACTTCCCTGATGTGAGTCTCTTCCACAGCTTGCAGTTCTTCATGCACTGCTCCAGTGAGGGTCCCCTGTGGGGACATGAATCCTGACAGCAAACTTGCTCCAGCATGTGCTCCTCTTCCATGGGATTACAGGTCCATCCAGGAGCCTGTTTCCATGTGGGCTTCCTGCAGGGCCACAGCTTCCTTCAGGCTGCTCCAATCTGGGGCTTCTCCAGGGGCTGCAGGTGTATCTCTGTATCCCTGTGGACTCCACGGGCTGCAGGAGCACAGCTTCCTCACCACGGGCTGCACCACAGGCTGCAGGGGAATCCCAGCTCTGGCTCCTGGAGCACCTCCTGCCCCTCCTTCACTGATCTTGGTGTCCACAGCTTTTCCTCTCATGTATTTTCCAGTCCTGTGGCTGCAAATTTCTCTTGTGAAGTATCTTGTTCTCCTTTTTAAATCTGTTTCCCTGGACATGCCACCACCATGACAGATGGGCTCAGCCTTGTCCAGGGGCAGGCCCATCCTGGAGCTGGCTGGCACTGGCACCATCAGACAGAGGAGAGGCTTCTTCCCACAGAAGCCATCCCTGTAGCTACCCTGCTACCAAAACCTGGCCACACACAGCCAACACATTCTCATTCATTAGAACAGGATTCGCTCTTTGAATGCTGACCACAATTCCTCCAAAGCCCCATTCATCACTCTAATTCTGCGATCTGTAGTCAGTGCAGGATTCTGGGTCTTTTCCTTCTGTTGTCTTAACCCTGACTCTATTCTTCCTCAAGTAAGCAAACTATTTCACCTCTCTGAGAATTTGCTTTAGTATTCTGGCTAGCATTAAAGGATTGACTTACTGACACACAGTATATTCATAGAGATTACAACTCAGAAGAGTGTTTCAAACCTGTTTCCCAGTCACCCCTGTTCAGTGACCTGCTAAAAAAGGATTAAACTGTCCCAGCCTACAAAAAGCTTGCTGTTATGATCACATTAGCAGAAATAAAACACCAAGTAGTCTACAAGGCCTAGGAATGGGCAAGGCCCAGTACCAGGGAACCCTGAACCAAAAAGGTGCAATAAAATTTCTCAAAATGTCACCAAAATAATCCATTTTGCAACAATTATTTTTCAACTTTCCCCTTAGTTTAGTTTAGTCCCTTTAAGTCTAGCCCCCTTAATTTATTCCCTGGAATATTTATCTATTCCATTGGAGTATTCTGTTTTCTTCCACAAAAGAATTTCCCTACATGAGCTGACAACCTGGTTCACTGCTGTTCCCACCCCTACTGCTTACAACCCCTTCTCCCTAACCTTCGATCCTTCCACACAGTGAGCTCTCTAAATAGGTCACACAGCGAATTAATTTTCATTTGTTGTACAAAAAGTGTCATCTACTCAGATCTTATCTACTAACTGTATCTCCACATTTAACTTCAGAAGTCTTTGAACAGGGACCACCAGAAGCAATTTATTCTTTTCAGATTGAGTACAGAATCTTGATTATTGCTTAAAAAGAAGGAAAAAGAAATATTTATCACATTATTATTAGTACTAGAACATCTATCTGGAAGACAGATTTAATCCTATGAAGTGTTAAGAGGCTCAATAAAGGATCTGTCAAGTATTTTCACATGCTTTGATAAATGCCATTATGTGCATGCCAAATGAATACTATTAATATGGATGATTAAAAAATTAAGAACTTACTTGTTCATCCTTCATCATCAAGCTATGAATTTGCATTTTGTCTTTTTGCATTTCAGAAAGAAGCTTTTATTGAGCTACAAAATCTCTAAACCAAAATGAAATGAAGTAGAACAAGTCTGACCTTCAGAGAGAGAAACATTTGATAGCCTTTTGATTCTTTCTAATTTCTAATGTAACATTTGACTATTGAAATTTCAATGATAAAAAATCTACAAAGAGAAATGGGGCTGACTCGTGTGAAAATCAATGAGATAGCAGCATCTAGTTCCTCCTGTAATTTTTTTCAGAACATTAGCAATCTTGATTCTAGCTTCTTTTGACTGAATAAAGCCCCAAACTTGAACAACCAAACCAACTGAATCTGTAGAAAAAGTGCTCAACATAAATTTCAGTCAAGGTAGATAATTTCAGTAGGAAATCTTAGCCATAAGTAATAATTTTCCTAATGTGAAATATTAAATTATTAATTAAAGAGCTGCAGACTTCCATGGTCTTTAAAGAGTCACCTCTCCAGTGAGAAGTGAACAACATTTAGGTCATGGAAGACACTTTGAAACTAAGAGCTATGTGGCTTTTAAAGCCTTTTTTCCTTGCTTCCTTTTTTCCCCCCATTATCTATAGCACATCTTGTCTAAAATATATTAATTTCAGGAAGCTCTAAAAACTGCAAAGATAGTTTTGATAAATAGCCACAGTATGGCTCAATCCATATTTTCAAAATAGTTGCAATTTCACCTTGAGTTTTTAACAATCAGTGAAAGGAGACCTTAGTAAAATGTTGATACTCAATGTTTTTAAAGAACTCCACAGTGTTGCCAGTTCCTCCTGAGAATGTATACTAATGTGAGGCCAAAGTTACTTATCCAAAGTGTTCAACAGACAGAATTGATATCTACCACACAAGGTTGATATTCCTCTATAAAATCTGATATTCTATGGCCACTATGACTGAAAATGGAGTTGCACGGTATTTTATTAGAAGAAAAAAGATATGTTGCCATACATGCAAGTCTTTGAATGTTCATTAAGATAAGAAGCACCCAAATTTTCATGTGTTATGAATTATGATTCAGACATGGCCTTGAATAGAAAACACTGTCAGCCACACAGGTTTTTGGTTTTCCTTTTCTCCTGTTCTCTTGTTTTCCAGAACACTCTAATTTCTGACATGAAGAAGTACTTCCAATCTGCACAGTTTAAATGCTAAATATAATGGAAGCATTCAGTCAAGCAGCAAAAGGTACCAAAAAGTAGGAAATTATATCAAATAGAGAAAGACATTTGCATTTTATATTCCAGTCATTCTTGTAAACCAGTGTCAAAACATCTCAGATTGCGTAAAAATTAATACTTCAAGCAGATCATGTCAATAAGAACACAAAAAAATCATAGCAAATTACTTTTGAAAAAAAATAGTTTCTGAATTATAGCTACCCTATACTTTCTTTTAGCCAACTATACAGATTGCAGGTGTTAAATATAACCTGATACACACCTTATATCCACAGATAAAGAAAAGAAGGTTATTGTTCTGAATTTTAATTTTATTCCTTGGCAGACAAAGAAAGATGTCCATTTGACAGCCAGAGTGACTGAAAACACTACTGATAGCTCAGTTATTATTGGGGGATTTTTAATTTGTTCTCATTATAAAAGTGCAATGCTTGACCTTAATTTTATGGTTTCTTAATTCACCAGGAGACAGTCAAAATTTCAAAACCACTATACATTTACTTTTCTGAGGAGAAAATAAAAACTAGTCTGTTTATCTTTCTTTCTTCAATATAAATGGCCTTTCTATAGACCTTCAAAGTTAAGCCAGTTGTGTTTTGAATATTTTAAGAACTCTATTTCATACTGCTGACTAACTTGGCCTGTTGCCAGGTAAAATATTGTTCCAGTGATTGATTGCTTTGTTTTCCCTAAACAAAAATTAAATGGCCCAAAACATGCAGTTAAATCTTTTCATGTTTGAATTATAAAATACATATGAGAAGCTGGTTTAAAACAAATGGTAAGATAGAGCTTTATAATGGTTCTCCTTCCTAAGAAATTTTCCCTGAACTTGAAGGTTCTGTAAAATCTTAGGATAAAGACCATGTCATTATAATCCAAGTTACTGCAATTCTAAATTCACATGCAGACATAATCCACATGTTTTCAGGCAGCTAGTTTATCACTAGCTGAATAGTATAACACTGTCCTAGACAAACACACACACACAAAATTATTTTTTGTGTAAGGATACAAAAGTTAGAATCAAATTACTTTGAGTGAGAAAGAATAAACACAAACTTATTATAATTTTCAATGATAAATACCTCCTCAATGCACTTTCCTCTTAGTTGAAAAGCAAAACATTTTTACTGCTATTAAAAAAGAAATCAGAAGAGATATCTCCAGTTGCAAAGTTATAGTTTCTTCAATGATTATTAAAGAGAAAAACGTGTCTCTGATAATATAAAATAATTTTCCAGGGAAGGTCAATTTTGTTACTAAACTCAGTCTAGTATTTCTCCATCTTGACTTGTTCTGTCAGAGATAAACAGTGGAAAATAAAATTTCTTAAGAATTTTGCTGTAAAATATTTTTTTTTCAGAAGCCAAGCATTTCTGAAGGAATTCTTTTTTTTTCAAAAAAAAAAAATCAAAGAAACCCAATTAAATTCCTCATTAAATTCTTTAGAGTGGGCAAAAGGAATGCCAGAATACCAAATAAAATTTACGGTACTCACGATGTCTTCTTGCCTTGACAGCAGCAGACACCTGGTGACACTGGGGTATCCAGAGCTCCAAGATCTCTAATCTTCCAGCTGTACCTACAAGAGAGGAAGAGCTCTTGTCACCCTCAGTGCTTCTCATCACCCAATCTCTCAAACAAGACAATTCTTAGTCTCCCACTCTGTGTTGCTCAGATCATCTACCACAGCTAGTAAAGAAGAGTAATAAAGAGGCAATATACATTATAACTCCAGCTACTGTTCCAGATTTGCACATGAATTCCTCCTGCAAAATATATCTAAAAGCAAATCAAAGATGGTATTGGCGAGGAAAAGGATGTGTCTGTTCTGACACTTCTGAAAGTGCATGGAATAATTAAACCTCAAATATATCACATTTTCTTTACCGCTTATTGGCAGAGCAAAAGTATATTGATAGTCCTGATGAGCAGGAGGTTTGAAAACAAAAGAGAACTCACTATATTTTATGGTCTGGTAGCAACCTTTACCAGGCTGAGAACAAATGCAACCACCACTGCTCAACATTCACATGATAATTTTTCCCTTTTCCCTGAAAACTCCTTATTTTTCTCTCTTAGGTTTTTTTTGGAGGTTTTGGATTTGTTTCTTTTGGCTTGGTTTGGGTTTTTTTTTGGAGGGTGGGGGTCGGGGTTTTTTTTGTTGTTGTTGTCTCTTTTAAAATTTTATTTTATTTTTTAGTTATTTTTTAGTCATCTGGTTTCTTTAGATATGATTGAGATTTTGGGGTGTTTTTTTGGCACAACTGTGAGTCTTTAGATATGGAAGCGGTCACGAAAGAAATGAATTACACCAAAAAAAAATCCTGACATCTCCACAACTATACCATGTCCTGGTTTGCCTTAGGTCTCTTCCCTCAGTATTAAAAAGGTCAGATCATGAGTCTGCAAGAGACAAAGAAACAATATTCTAAGCCTTTTGGTGGGGCTGTTTTTTTTCTTCCTATGTCCTCACACTTTCATCTTTAGGGAACCAGTGTTGTACCTCATATGTAAAATAAAGAATAAAATCTCAAGGCTACCTCTACTAAAGTTTTATGCAGTTAAAATATGCCTGACTAATCCTCAGCTGAAATCATAGTCTGCATTCTCCAAAAAATTCCATTAAAAAACCATTATCCAGAGGGACAAAATAAAGCTGATATTAATTCCTGTTCAATTCAGAAAGAATTACTTGGTTATTCCATTTAATATATTTTTGGAGGGGTGGTTATTCCAAAGAGTCAGAATTTTTTCACTGCTTTTCTCACCATGCAGTTATACAAAGATTGCCTTTGTAGAAATTAGCCCATATCAAAATAAAATTACTTTTGTTGAGAGGATGATGGATCTTTCTTAATATGCTGTCTTTAAATTGCATCTTGTATTGCTTGTATCACATTTCTTTACTCAGAATTCCAATCCTAAGTAGTTTCCTTTATCTGCCTTAGTTTTTTGGACTATAATTATCTCAATTTTTTTTTTTTTAGAAACACAAAATAAATTGTAGCACGGGAAATTAACTCTGCATAAAGTGAAAATTCAGCTTTCAATGTAGCAATACACACAATAAAATTTTTATAAAGAAAATATGACACTTTGGATTGCAAATCTTCTTAGCTATGCAGATGTGTTAAAAGTGACCGGTAGTTTTTCCTGGTTTCCTTCTTTCCACCTGATAAGAGTTGCATAAATATGTAGCATAAAATGTCACCTTCATCCTGAGAGGTTGTGCAGGTTATCACAAGCAGGCTCCCTATTTCCAGAAGTATCATCCAATTGCATAACTAAATACAGTATGTTGAATCCATCATCTTAAACAACGATAAGAAAGAGAAGTCAATGGAAAATGCCTTTCTGGGTAATACAACCACTATCAGTATCCCTCCCATTTCTCAAGTACACAAACAAACAATATGCTAATTTCTTCTACTCCTGCCTTGTAATATAACGGCTGGACACTTTTCTAGAATTTGATCATCTTTTGTTAATTTTTTCTTTCCTGAGGTATCCCTTTTGCCTGCTTTCATTGCTTGTTCATGTCCCCAAGTCCCAAGGTTCAGCATTAGTCCAAAATCCTCACTTCAATCTGTTTTTTCACAGTACTTGTAAATGTTATCCAGCTGTTATAAGTCCCTGGAGTGTTACAATATTTTTTCAACTTATGTTTGTAGCATCATATAGAGATGAATTCAGATATTATCAATCTGTTGATTAATACACCGTGCTTTGGAGTTGTTCTGCTTGTTCTTAATTTTATCTTCATAACTGACTTTAATGAATATAATTCATCTCCATGCATTGTATGAATTGTAGATAGGCAAAGAATCATGGTATTATATTTCATATAAAGATTTGTATGTTTTAGACCTCATAGGGACTATTAAAATAAATATTGAGCTTTTTCACAGTCCATGTAAAATAAACATTGCATCAAAATTTTGATTGAATTTACAACCTATAGAAAGACACACTTTCCAGATTAGGATTCTGCTTAGTGCGGAATTCACTTTGCGATCTATTACCATCACTGGAAGAACCCTTTAATAATACTTCCAGTTTAACCAGAGAACTGTTGGCTGTCAGTCACTTGATTTTTGCTACGACTTTTTCTTTAGAATAAACATCTATCTGTACTCCAAAGCCTTCTTCCCTCATTCCCATGTTAACC
Organism: Cyanoderma ruficeps; assembly: GCA_008694505.1. NCBI lineage: Eukaryota > Metazoa > Chordata > Aves > Passeriformes > Timaliidae > Cyanoderma > Cyanoderma ruficeps. The sequence goes on along the minus strand of VZDJ01000057.1, from coordinate 2,540,775 downwards.
TACCAAAGTAACTCTGAACAGATGAATCAGAGCAAAATAATTATACTTTTCAACATGTGCTATAAGAATTTCTGATTATCTGATCATTCTGATGGCTTTCCCCTGCCCCCTTTCAAATGATTTGTAATTTGTGAACTTCCTCCCTGTATTGCAGGTTCTATAGTCCAGTAAATGTCTCATGTACTTGTTTATCCACCTCAACAGAATATCCTGTCCACTTCATTTGACTTAATATTTCCTTCTCTTCAGTTTCACGTTGACCTTTGCTTTCTCAATACAGTATTTCAACAGCAATATGTATAATAAAGATCTTTATGATCTTTCCTAAATCAGTATGCAAGACAACAGACAGTCTCCCTTTCTGAAATTCTATTACATGTTTGTCTGTTTTTGCAACTGTAACTACAGCACTAAGAAAATCTGAAAGGAGCATGATAAGTTCAGAACTGACATTGAAAAATGAGTCAATAGTTGCACTTCCTAGGCAAGCTTCCAAAATCTTTCTTTAGGCAAAACATATTTGCCTAAAATTTGTAGTATTCTTAAAGTTCAAGCCTTTTCATGATACCTGTATGTGAGAAAATGAGGAATAAGAAAAAGGAGGAAATTTCTTAAACACATGTGTTATGATTTGAAGAGTGGAAAAAAAAAAGGATGTAGATGTGAGCCTTGATCTTTCTTCCTTTGTTTTCCTAGGGATAGAAAGGAGTATCACTGGAATACATTTTGCTTCATACATATTGCTAGACTTTTCTTTTGACAGCTGTTCTGGGCAGTTCACTGTACTTTTCCATACACTTTGTTTTTCCAAGGAGTTGTAGAGCAGATCAGCTGTCAGAGAAGGAGGCTCACAAACAGAACAAGACGACAAGCATTTTCCTCTGATTTAGACAGCAGGTCTGCTTCTTCAAAGTTATCTCTGTCTCTTGGATGGGATGTACTTCGAAGACCATTTCATAGCAGTTAAATGGTCCCTTGTTTTTAATAAGGAGGTATTCTAAAGGTTAGTAAAAAATAAAGAATGTAAGAAAAAAAAATCCCAGTTTCAAGTTCTTTGAATAATTAAAAATCAGGAAAGAATATTATTTCGCTTCCTTTCCTTTTCTCATTACAATATTCTTTGAGACTTTCACTTTTAGATTACCTTCACCCATTCACAAAGTAGTGCATAATGACAGGAGACTCCCACCAAGGAAGGGCAAAACAAATATGATCAGCCACTTAGAAAGTGAAACAAAAGGCTTTGAGTCTTGAGACAAGACCTTTTCTTAGCTCAAAAAGAAATGAAAGATCATATCTTATTTAAAAAAGAAAAAAAATGCACCCACACAAGAAAATGGGAGCATGAAGTGGGAGAAGATATCCCATTCTTTGCTGCTTTTTGCCACTTTTTAGCTGGTTTAGGGGACAACTTTATATCTATTGTCTATCTTTCCCGAACAAAAGCCGTGCACGAGGCTAAGAACAGTGTAGTGGCATAATTAATCTTCTCTTCTGACATTCTACATATTCACTAACCCACCAAACTCAGCAGGTGAAGACAAACTAACACTCCTCTGTTCTCTTCTATAGTTCACCACTGAACAAAGAGCATCATGCCAAAGGTGAGATTTTGGGCCCGCAAGGTTAGTTTACTTTCTTTTGTGGATTGCTCTACAGAAGGTTTTGTTGCCTTCTGTTGCCCTGTTTTCTGTTTTTCTGCCTCTGTGTAGAACTTTCACACGTAGCCTTCTTTTGTAAACAAAGTTTATTCTTAGAATGTTTGCATTCTTCTCCTCTGAGAGAATTGATTGATAGTGATGTCCACCACACAGGTTAAGAGGTGGCGACCTGTCTAGCCAATCTCGAGACCTCTCTACAAATGTATAAAAGTAGAAAATTGTAAATAAAGTAGGAAGTTTTTCCCCTCACTGCTGCTGTGTCTGCCTGCTCTCTTTCTGTCCCTAAAGTAGGACACACCCAGCCTCAGCTAGCGACAAGTGGTGACCCCGAATGAGTGAGGACCGCGGCCCAAACCACAGCCTTCTCTACCAGGCTACCCGTGAACCATCACCTGACTGTAAATAAGGTATAGTGTTCTCATAAACAATTACCTAATCTTGCACCTGTAGATACCGACCTGGCTTGTCTTCCCTAAAACCAGATTTCTTCTTACTCATTTGGCACTGTTGATATATAAGACATATTTGGCAGAATTATTCCTCTTAATTATTATATTGAATTGACACACTTATTCATCCGATAGAAGAAAAAAAAATTCTTTATGTTACAGCATTGTTTCATATCCCTTCTCCCTATGTATGTAACATAAATCTTTCTCATTTAATCTCTTTGAAGCAAACCCTGAAGAAATATTGTATCTTAATGCTATTCTTTACTAATAATTATTTTAGAAAGTGATGCTTCATTCTAGGAGAACAAGTTGAATTCCCTTTTTAATGGGAGTGATGCAAGCAATAAGATCTCACTTTCAGAAAAATCCAATGTATCTCTTAGGAACACATTCTGTAAGTGTCTGTCATGATTAATGTGCTACTGTTTAATATAGAGGGGTTTTTCCCTTTAAACAAACCACCATCCTCCCTATCTTCCAACACATGAGACCCTTAGAATGTCAAGTTCCTCAGGATATTGGGTTCATCATAATTATATTGAATTATTCAGAGTGAAGATGTACTTCTGCTAAACAAGAAATATCTACTCCCTTTTTTTTTTCACCCTCTCATAAACATGAAATAAGGAATTAAACAAGGATGAACATAAAATCAGTCTGATGAAGGTATCATTTTTCTCAAATTAAATTGCAGTCTTTTTGAATGAGTGAAGGCTGATTTGAGATGGATGAAGTGCAGCCAGGAGAGGAGTAAGGCATAAATTACTCCACTTTATTTTGACCAATGAAAGTGGGAGTAAAAATCTGTTATTTATTGTTCATTTTTCAAACCTGTTAAATGGTACACCTGTCACTTTTTTTGCCATGCCTCCATCAGAGTGCAATAAAGGTATTCTAGACCTCAGATAAATAGAATGGATATCAGAGATACCCTTATAACACGGGAGTAAGGATGTGTTTTAAAAAGATTTTCATATAAACGCTCTCCTTTCTCTTTGCTCACTTCAGTGCAAAAATAACATATTATAAACATCTTTTCCTTTACGTGCCCACATCAGAGTTATTTTTAATCTTGAAAATACAGACCATAATTTCAAAAGCTCAACTTAGTCTCCTAAATCTATACTTGGTTTTCATATTTATAATTTTATAGATATTATATGCATATAAGTTTGCATATAAGTATGCATATAAGTATGCACATTTATGAATTTTAAACATCTTAAAAATCATCTGTATAAAAATTTGAAACTATGGAAGTTTCTTTATGAATAATGTATGCATAGATATGCTTAATTACACAGCAGCTGAATACAAAGCAGCTCTCACTCAAATTAATACTTCTCCTTTCCAAATCAATGTAAATCAGTGCTTAAACATCTGTCTTGAACATCAAGTCATTCAAAGATATTAAGATCTGAACCCAAGATGCTAACCCTAAAAATGTACACTTTTTAAAGCCAGTCCAGCACCCAGTGAACTTACCTTTCATTTTAGACCATCAAATTAGCCAATGTGAGGTACTCTGACACATTTCTTTAAGCAGTTTCTCACTCCTTCCATTCTGATGTCATCGTCTATGCCACCTATGAAGATATACCTAACACAAAAAAACCCCAACAAATAAAAAAACCAAAAAAAACCCTCCAAATGCAAACAAAAAACAAATTGTTTCTGTTCTAATGAATGCCTTAGTTAAGGTACAGAAAGACTTCCTTATTTCTCTTCATGAGATCACCAGTTGGGTTTTTTTCCAAATCTTTTTAGTTTTTCCTTACATGAGAGAAATACACAGCCAAAGACAGAAGATAGAATCAAATAAAGCATTTGTGACCATAAATACTACAGTCTTCATTTTTAAGCAGTATTCAAACATAGCTTATTTTTTTTTCCCTTGCATCATTTAAATATTACACGTATAATTTGAAAATAAGTTTCGGTAAACAGCAATGGGTTCCTCTTTATACTTTGTACTTGGACATGAGGTGGAATTTCTGCCAAAATATCAAGCATACAGCGTGCATTAGTTTCAAGATTGTCACTCTGTTCTAATTAATTGCTGTCTTGAGAGCAGCTATGAAACTATCACTCAAGACTGGTTCCAGAAATATCAGACATGCAAGCACACCATATTGTTAAAAGCTGATTAAAAATTCTCCTCTTATGACCGTACATAATTTCTTCTACTCCTTCTATGTCCACAGCATTAGTATTTTGTGGATCTATTAAAAAAATCATAAAATTAAATTATACCAGCCAAATTTCTTGTTATCTGTAAGGCCTAAGTTTTAGTATTTCAACACTGAATTGATTGAAATACCATCAAGGGAGAAATTTCCAAAGGGTAAGTGGTAGAAAATAGCTGTAAACATATGTTTGTCTCAAGAGGTTTCTGTTCTACGAGTCTTCATTTCTCCCTCTTCTGATTCCTCAGACCTTGCTTTATCTTGATTACAGAAATTAGGAAAACTTAAAACTTCCCACATTTTTATCCTCAACCAATTCATAAGCACTTTATCAAGGTTGCTTGAAACACCATATTTAAAGTCCCTTTTGCTCCAAGAACTACATAAGATAGCTTTGAAGGAGGGTCATACTGTTTTTAACAAAGAGGATGCTGGAAATTCTAAGAACAGACCAGGACAATTTCAGAGGCTGCTACAGCCTGACATTTGGCCTGGGGTTAGGCAATAGCTGACCCACCATTACACAGAGTGACACAGGCCATCTCCGAGGGGTAAAATTGGATGTCAGCCACAAACCACTGGGTGAGACCAGAGCCTTTCTTTGTGAGGGACTGGGATTTAACTCTGTGGAATGAAGCTGGAGACTTGCAGAGGCACATTGTGCAGGGGAAATTCACAGCATCATGTTGAAATGCAGAAAGAGAACAGTGACACCTCCCAGGATGCAAAGAGAAAGGAGAATAATCTTCACTGCTGCTCTGCAAGTCTGTGTGGAGACTGAAGGACAATACAGAGGGAACCACTGGAGCTGAAAAAAAAANAAAAAAAAAAAGAAAAAATACTTAATTCACACTGAACACAGAAGGATTGGAAAGGTTTGTCTTCAACAAGAACATTGAAAACTGCAGTGAAAGTGATTTGTTTTCTGGACATTTCTGATTCAGAGAGTATTTTTTAGCAATATCACAATTACTTTCTCATCACTTGAACACCTTATCCAGATTGGATTTTGAAGACAACATAGTTTCTTTCCTTAGCAGAAATAAATGTCAGGAGTTCTGCTATTGTTACATCCTCTACACAAGGGTTGTTTGTATGTTTCTTTGTTTTCTAATTTTGTTTTAATATTTTCTTTCTAAAACCAACTTGTGGTTTAACCTCAGATAGAAATTAAACACCACACAGCCACTCACTCAACTCCCACTTCTGTTCCAGGTTTTCACAGGCCTTATGGTCCTTAGATTTTTAAGTCCTGAAAATAAACAACTGAATAATTTCTGTAGAATTTGAGGGGTTTTGGTGGGAGCTATGACTGCAAGAGAGCTTCTAGAATCATCTACTGAGTTTTAAGTTTTCAAGTTTCTATGTACACAATTATCAAACGTGGTGTTAAATCACTGTTGACTTTAATAGAAGTACAATTTTGTAAGTAATCATTTAACTTGCTCCTTTTGTTTTCTCATAAGAAGATTCAGGTGTCAGTATCTTTTGCTCTACTTTTCTCTCAGTGAAAGTTCTTAGTTGTGTTTTCAAATGCATCTAAAATATCTGTTCTTTGAAAAAAAAGTTTTTATAATTAATCTAGGAAAAATGCAATGAGGTACTTTTTTACTTGTAAACAATAAATTGTCAAGAAAACCATACTTTTACATGATATCTGTAGCAGAATATAACATTATAGGAATATGCTTGTTTTATTAATTTTTAAGAAAAAAACTTTTTAAAAACCCAATGTTTCAAAGACTGCATTACCTTAAGGAAGAAGAGGATAATGATACAGAAATTCTTGGGTATGGGTAAGGATTAGAACTAATTTCCTGTCTGGTTTGTGATAGATCTGATATTTGCAATCTATATCACTTAACTAAGATCACAGTGGCTAAATCTTTGGACTATTAAGAAACTAATTTCTGAGTCTCTTTTACAAAACTATTGACAAAGACCTGAGAACATGCTTATGGTTAGCTGATGGGTAACACAGCATCTTCCTTAAGTTGCACTATGACCATTTACAGATATGGCCTAAAAATGTTTAAAACCTCCTATGTCAGTCAAAAAATACTTTCTCATCCCCCAGTTACTCACAAAGTTATATTCTGACTGAAGGAACTCTGATTTTTTTAATGTGGCTCCTACAATACGCTAGTGTACCTTGAGTTTTGGGTGCCACAATGTAGAAAGGACATGAAACCATTAGAGAGCATCCAAAGGAGGCCACGAGGATGGTGACGGGCCTTGAGGGGAAGCTGTGTGAGGCGTGGCTGAGGGCACTTGGTTTGTCCAGCCTGGAGGAGACTGAGGGGAGATCTCAGTGTGGTTGTAACTTCATCAGGAGGGGAAGCAGAGGGGCAGGCACTGCTCTCTTCACTCTCCTGAGCCGTGACAGGACTCGAGGAAACAGCCTGAAGCTGTGTCAGGGGAGGTTTAGGTTGGATGTCAGGGAAAGGTTCTTCACCCAGAGATGTGGTTGAGCAGGTTGAACTGGCTCCCCTGGAAAGAGGTCACAGCACCAAGCCTGACAGAGTTCAGAAAGTGTTTGTACAGTGCTCTCAGGCACAGGGTGTGATTCTTGGTGTCCTATGCAGAGCCCGGAGCTAGACTTGATGATCCTTGTGAGTCCCTTCTAACTTGGCATATTCTGTTATTCTATGAAGGAGATATAAGAGCAGTTCACCAATAAGGTCCAAGCATTGCATCACTCATCCCTATTTCACATTTCTTGCCTCACTCTGTTGAGGCAAAAGAATTTTCCCAATTTTTTAGGAACACTTAATGAAAACTGAGTTTTCATCCAACTCTTGCCTGACTTTGGGCATTTTGTGTGCCAAGTTTTCACTCTGGAGATATAATACTCACCATTGTTTTAAACAGAGTTATAAATAAATTAAAAAATAACCAATAGAAGAGAGAGAAAAAACAAGAATTCATATTTTGAAATTCAATATCATTTGAGTTCATCTAATCAAGAAATATCTAGTACATTTGATTAGTTAATTTGTCTTGACTGACTCAGATGTAATGTCCAAGGAACTGATTTCCATACTGTGCTGAAACAAAGCATCCCTCCCCTTTCTGCCTTTTGTTAGCCACGGATGCAACTAACTCAGATACTTTAAAATTAAAAAGAGCTGCAATTTAATTTGCATTGATTGGAAGGTCTTATTTGGTAAATATAAAAGTCTGGTTTTCTTTGCTTGAGCTGCTTACACTGAAAAAACCCACAAATTTTAGAACACACAGTGCCATAAATAATACAAATTTAATAATACTCTTGCTTTCCTGAAGATTCCTCTTTGCAGTTCAGTCATTTCATTCCCTTTTAATTTCACAAAGAAGATTCTGAGACAATGTTAGAACAGTCTGGGATTTTTTCAGGTGGTATTTTTTTTAATAAATATATAAACTCCCTCACTCAATGGTGCATCTTTTCAGTTTCTTGTACTTTGGGGTGTTCAGAGATGATGTAAATTCTCACTGGTTTTGTGAAATAAAATATTAAAACTACGTTGTTACCTTTACATCTTGACAGCCACCAATACCTAGGCTCCATTAAGCATGGGATTCTATTATACTAACTACACATATAAACATATAATCTCTGCCATAAAGAAATATCTAACAAAAATTTGCTGCAGAAATGTTGCAGGGCTAGGAGGAGTTTAGGAATGTGAGAAAAAGAAAAATACAAAAATCTCACCTTACATGACTTTTCAGACAAACTCTGTTTCAAAAAACAGAAGTTTGATATTCAAACTGCTCTTTTTCACCAGGTAAATGGTAATCCTTTGTGATTTAATTTGTGCAGTAAGACAGTAGAAACTATGTTTTGTTTGCATTTGTGCAATAACTGGCTAATCAAATGTTTCTTGTCAGAGATCTCTCAAGCTGAAAGACAAAATTAAATTCCAACTTTATACAGCAAATAAAATTACTCACTAAGGGACCCAGGCCTTCTTTCCTCTCTTAATCCTAGAAAAAAATGTTTTATTACAAAGTCTATTTGATAACAGCATCAGTAAGAGTGTATAGAAGTAAAATTCCTAAGAAACACATAGTTGTATTTTTTCACATTTTATGAGAAATTGCTTTGTTTTCAATTCATAATGGTGTGAAAAAAAATCCAGTTAACTGTCATTTGAAATTGAGACCATAATTCTTACCTTATCTTCAATAATAATTGAAACCCCCTGTACAATTAATTTGATAGTAGACTGGATACATTGACAATGTAGATTGCAAATGACTAATTGAGAAAAAAATTATATTTGGCTGAGGTGTAAAATTCAGAGACCAGTGGCTCTTATCCTCACAGAATTGCCCACATGAACTTCCACTATATGCTTTCAAAAACCTCATAACCCTTAGTTTATTCTGACAATAAGTCCCTTGTAAGTGGTATAAATCCCTATCACCACTAACTCCTTATTTTCTCTTTAAAATATGTGTTGTATAATGTAGGATTCAGTTCAACCTACTCAGAGGACTTTTCAAATATTAACTGTACAATGGAGAAGCTTTGTTTTTGAAGGAATGTTCTTCTGTAGTGATTTTACAGCAGCAGAGGTGTTTCCTACAATATGAGAGAGCATCATAATTTGCTTTTTTTAATTTTCTTCACAGAATCCCTGTCTTCTACCCCATTATTACTCTCCACAAAGGTATGACCAGTTGTCATGGTGTTTTCAAATGAGACAAAATTTGCAGTTTTATTTTCTTTCCCTTTTCTTCCTTGTCCTCCTATCACCTCTGATTCTGTTGCTACAGAGTGGTTCAACATTTAGTCCTCTGATCCTCTCCTCCCCAAATTTCCTCAGTCACTACAGACAGCATTTGATCATGAAGGTGCCCATCAGGGTTTTATAGGTGAGTACAGACCAAGTGCTATGCCTAAGGAGTCTGTGGTAGGCGAAGCAAATTTATTATAAATTGTGTTACTGCATGAAATTTAAACTTCAAGATTTAATGCCAACCACATCTGAAACATATAAATAAGTAACCTCATTGTTTAGTTTTTTTGGCTTTAAATACAAAATATAAATTGGTCCTATTGTAAAAAAAAAATAATCTATTTCTCAAAAATCAAGATTTATAAATACTGAAGTGTGCCCCAAAATGCTCTGTATCCTCAGAAGACACCAATTTTCAGGTATTTCTCTTTTCCTAGAACAGCTGCCTCTCCTTTTAAGTTAAGCATTCAAATGAAGTATTGGATGAATAATTTCTACTCAGCTCTTCAGGAAACAATGTCTGTGAGGAGACCAGGGCTCTGAGAAATCATATATGACAACAGTAATGTGAGTAATGTGGAACTTATCAAATAATCACATTAAAGTTAGAAATTCTCCAAATGCCAGATGTGGAAAAACAATTATTTCACAGGTTTTCACAGTTTTATTCACTTCTCATTGAAATCCAGTAGAACCACAGAAAACAGATGGAGAAACAATAAGGAATCCAAGGGGAAAAAAAAGAATTTTCACACAATTTAAAATGTTTGGCAGAGGAATACTTTTTTATTTTTTCAACTGTTAGAAGAACATTTAATTTAGGATTGCAAATTAAATGCCTTATTTGCATAGTGTGGTTTCTATGGCTGCTGGTTATTCTTTAAATAGGTTTGGAAAGTCAAACCACACATCTTGATTTAGAATCACAGGAAACTATTTCTTTACAGGGCTTTCCTTGAGATTCATCTTTCAAAAAAAGCATTATTTTTGCCCCAGCTCATTAGACATAAATTTCTAAAAGGGGTGGTAAAACTCTGAGAATCCAAGTAAAGGAATGCTGATATTCCTATTCTCATTAGTACTTTTCTTATTTAGTAACAGCGCAGGGAGAGAAAAAACACAAAATTAAATGTAAGTATAATTGAGATTTAATGTCAATATTTTCTAGTCCCCTTAATGAAAAGCATTTTGAAATTTATTTCCACTGGAAGCACAAGTTCCATGGACATCAGAAATATGACAGCTTCAGTGAGACAACAGCAGCCTCAAAAATACAAGTATAAACCCAAAGCTATTGTGAGAATGCTGTGTTGCAGAAGTGAGATTGTGGAAAAACACAAAGCTTACTCCATCCCTGCTAATTTGTACTAAGTAGATAATAATTACCTTTAGTAAGAGTGATTTTTCAAACAAAATCGTGTTGCCCAGGAAAAAATAATTACTTCTCAGGTTTTCTAATTTTTAAACATCCCCTTTCTAAGAAAAGCGCATTTCAGAGTATATTTTATTGTTGTCTTTTCTTCCCATGATAGATGTTTCTTATCTATCACGTACTCTTTTTATGAACCACAAAAATGTCTTCCTGTTGTTAAAGTGTTCAAGATTTTAAATCTGAGAGTCTTCTAATTGCCAAGCTCAGGCTCCAGAACACACATAGGCCAGAGATAAAATCACATTTCATACCTGGGGAGTTGGGTGGGGTGGTGGTGTAGTTATTTATGTTCTTCCTTAGAAAAGCTGCTCACTGTATTTGGTGTGTAAGAAGGACATTTACATTATTTCCATCAGTCTCATTGTGATGCAGAAGTTATACCACATAGCTTTCTTCATTTAATTCATTTGAGATATCCTGAGGATATGAGTCCACATGACTTATATTCTTGGCACTGATATGCAAAGAAACAATGCTTATTTCTTGTTAATATATGCCATCACTCCAGAAAGCCCTCTGCATCTTTCTTTATATTTTTTTTTAATTTGATTAACTTTTTTTTTTTACAACTTTGCCTATGGGCTTGGATATATCAGTTGCTTTCTTGCAATCGTGTTCTTATTTCTGTCATTCTTCTTGATCTAATTTAATCAGTAAGACAGTGCATTTAAGCATTTAAACATTCTTGGTTTAATATTCTGGCCTTAATGCTATTATAAGCATAAAGGAAAAGCTCGCATAATAGATTCCTCTATAATTTCAACACCAGTTTTTGTGTGTATCTGTGTGAAGGTGTATGTTAAAATATTTCCAGTCTCTCCTCTTAAGTCAATTTATTGGTTTTTGGACAAAATTTTCAGTATCTTTTTAGTCCATTAAGAACCCTTTCGAGTACAACACTAAATTACATTTCATCTTCTGCTGCTCTCTTGCCCCATGTCCAATGATGCCTTGGGCATTGGTATAATAATAATAATAAAAATAATAATAATAAATACAACCCCTCAAAAAAAAATCCAGAATCAGTCAATTGTGTTTAATTCAAATTCTGAGAGAAAACATATCTAATTGAATTTTGATGTGACTGTCCCTTCCTTTTTCCTCCCAGACTTCTATAAATTTATGAATTCTGGACACCTTAAAGATTATCTCGTTTTCCCTTCTATTACATGGTACATGTATATGATTTCCACATATTATACATATTACATATATAATATTAAAGTGACTGTGCAGATTTCATATTATAGAGGGATTTTCCTGAAACCAGGGGTTTTATTGGTGATAACGATGAAGAACAAACATTAGATTTTTTTTTTTTTTTTAAATAGGAATTCAGGAGTCCTGGTGGTATCAGCACCAACTTGTTGTCAATTATAAAAAACATAATTCAATGGTTTTCAAACTGAAAATTTTCTGTTTCATGATTTCAGACCCAATTTGGTAATAGTCTTGATACTTATATTTCACTGACAGCTTCAAATGCACATACTAGTCAAATTTCACTAAAGCCTTCTAACAGCTTACTTAAGTTTTGTCAGTTCAGAAAAAAGATCAGAACCAAAAGTACCAAACAATAAAAGGAATGTTTTGAGCACCGGATTTCTACTAGGTAAATACCTATCAATTTAATCTCTTTCTTTCAACAAGCTGATTTTAGTTCTGTAATTTTCTAGTCGTGATTACTCAGTGTTTGACACATTCTGATGCTGCAAAGGCTTGTCCTCATGCCTTGAAGAAAGNGGGGTGGTTTTGTTTTCTTTTTTTTTTCTTTTTCTTTTCTACCACATTTGTATTCTTATATTCTTAGTAAAAAGCTGTTATTCCTATCCCAAATCTTTGCCTGAGAGCCGTTAATTGCAAAATTAGAACTTGGCGGGGGGTGAGGGGTTTACATCCTCTATTCTAAGGGGAACCCCAGTTTCCCTGGCAGATACCTGTCTTTCTAAACCAAGACACCTTCTAACAGCTTACTTAAGTTTTGTCAGTTCAGAAAAAAGATCAGAACCAAAAGTACAAACAATAAAAGGAATGTTTTGAGCACCAGATGTCTACTAGGTAAATACCTATCAATTTAATCTCTTTCTTTCAACAAGCTGATTTTAGTTCTGTAGTTTTCTAGTCGTGATTACTCAGTGTTTGACACATTCTGATGCTGCAAAGGCTTGTCCTCATGCCTTGAAGAAAGGCCTATTTGTGTGCTTGAAGTCTTAAAAGTCTGTTCATAAACTTCATGTGAAGGATGAGACACCATACATTTTGAATTTTTTTCCTGGGTTGCTTTGAGAATCTTTTGAAAGGCTTTTTTTTTTTTTTTAAATAAACCTCAGATACGAACTTTCAAAATGCTCAAGTACTTTCATTGTACGATTTTGTATTCCACAAAATTCAACAGTATCATTTCAACCTGGTAATCCCAATATGAATTTGAATATGCTTAGATCCTGAGGAGGGCTTTGAACAGAAATATAGGTGGCCAAAAGAGACTGCAGTGAGGGACCCAGTGCTTGTCAGGTGCTGTGCAGCAGACCAAATCCCACTCCATTTGTAGCAGTGAGATGGACAGGAGCTATCACTCACCCTGCTGCAGCTTTTTCTCATTGCCTTTTCCTCCTAGCAATTTAGACAGATTTTAGTCTATCCAGCTGATGCAGGACCCTCAGCTTCTCATACCCATCATCACCTTTTTTGTCACCATAAGTGCCACTGCGAGTTCATAGGATGACAGCTCCAGGAGTTATTTCTGGATGAAGACTGTCATCTTACCCCACCAACCTCCCCCTGTTTTCCTCTGAGTGGCTTTCCCAAGCTGGCTCACACTGCAGTCACACAAACAGCATTGTCAAGACATGCTGCAGGATGGAGATGCTCAGGGACATGAGAAGTCCCTCAGAAGCCCTCAGTTAAACAGNGCATCCATGAGGAACTAATCTCTGCACTTCCCCTTGGGGAATTTCATTCTTGTTTCTCCCAGCTCCCTTCCAACCCTAAATTCTTATATCTAGTTCTAGGACACTTGGAAAATTGTTTCCTCACTGGTAAACTCGGGGTGGAGGTTAACTCATTCACCCTTACAGCAAGGGGCATCGAAGAACTAAAACGTCTTGAACAGAAATGGATTCTTGGAGTTATTCGGTCACATCAGATGCACATGTCACAACATTGCCTTCATAAAACTATTGATCCCTGTCTCAAAAAACCTCTTATTATTTGCCTTTTACTTCCTGTATTTCCAGTGAAAGATTCCAGCTTATTGTATTTCCCATAAATTCCTGTATTTCAAGCTCCTAGGAAGTTGTAGCAAGATATTAAGGGAATTCCAATTTAGCTGCTTTTATTTATGAACCATTTATAAATATCATGGAAACATAGAATCCATTTAACATCTATCAAACCCCTCTCTTTCCAATTTAGGGAGTTTTGCACTAGCCAGGAAAGGCAGCCACAGACCCTGAAAGCAGTGCAAAACACACATAGTTATTTCCTCCTCATAATCATAGCTCTAAATCCAACAGCTCTTATTGCATTAACATTAGCAAGCACACCTGTGTCAACTTCAGCTGGACTGATCTCATAAAATTATGTCAGATTTTATAGAAGTTCCATTGGTAAAATATGTATATATATATTTAGTACACATGGAATTAAAAAAAAAATCACAAATATATTTTTTTTCTTGCTCAGAGAAGTAGGACATGTTATATATTTGTATTCAGAATAGAGAAATTTAATTTTAATAGCTCTAACCAGAAGTAGGTCATGATTAGTATTTTGGTTTGTCATAAGCCTGATTTTTTCAATGGAATTCCTTATGAAAAGAAAAAGTCCCCACTTCTTCTTAGAAAAAAAATTTCCACAATTATGATGATAGAATATTTCTTATTTTTTCTGATTATAAATCCACAATAAACAAGCTTTGATGCATTTCAGGTCTCCAGGGGTACAAGTGCATTACTGAGAATAAATATTGTCCTGTTGCTACAACATGAATAATTCATCATAACTAAGATCTCTTCATCTTTATTTTCTACTATGCCTCTTTCCAAGAGCGGTCTTGGAAACATAATTTATAGAAAGTGTACATTTCTTATGTACTTTATCTTACTCTCCCCAATGTCACTATCTAAAAACTGAAAATGGCGTGCCCATTAAATTTAATTACAGGGTATCCATTTCAATAAATATGCTCAGAACCTGTATGTTTATCAATATCTTATTTGTCTTTATCAGCTGGAGCAGTAAGCTATTTCTATGCAGGGCCATTGTATTTCATACCCTTTCCTTACTGCCAATATTCATGACAGGAACAAAATCATGTAGAATGCAATAAGTAAAATAACAAACATTAATTTATTCACCATCTAATACATATCTACCTTAAAGAGAAATGACTGTTACGTTAAGTTAAAGGCAATAATTTTTAATAGCCCAGCAGTGGAAAATATAGTGAGTTTTCACCTGTGCCATTAGTTTAAACTCTAAACACATTTTCTGGAAAGTCAATTCTTTTCTTTGCTTAGTGAGTGGTTTATCATAGACTCAATTTGCTCACTCTCCAAATCAAGGATTTATTTATTTATTTATTGAATGAGCGATTTGTGTTGTTTTTCGTTACTTCAAAGATCAAAGTCTTTTTTTCCATACAACACAATCTATGTTTGATCAGAGGCCTATTACTAAAATACAGTTCTGTTTTATGGAATTTTTTTTGCAATCATATATAAGGCCAAAGCTATTTAGCTGTAAAAAATTTGATCTGAAATTTATTTTTTTAATATAGCAGATAATCAGCTTTTCTGTGCTGAATTAAGAATATCTGAGTTCTTCATGAAGAGAGAAAGAAGACATCGACAATTATTTAAAATAAACCTTCAAGTCAATATTGAGTCAATCTCTATGGGGTAGTGTATCAATTGTTCAAGCTGCATATCCTTGTTTCAGCTTTTATGACTCACTGAATAAAAACCACAGTTGATGATAATTAAATGATGATAATCTCAATAGCCTTTTCCATTTAGGTATTTAAGCTCATGCTAAAACATTGGATAAACCTCAAGAAAATCTTACTCTAGACTTCTGTGCAGGACAATGGCTCAAAGTTTTTACTCATGGGAAAATATTGTGAATTACTTCACATACTGACACATTTGGAAACTGATGCTTCTTAACAAGTGTATATAATAGAAATAAATGAGATAAACAAGTGATTGTTGGTAGAAACAGTAGGTTGGTGAATTATCTGCATAGTTTAGGAGCGTTGCCATATGTTCAAATTTGCCTTTGGTCCTTAGCAGAATGTACTGATCTAAAGCTGTCCCAAAAAAGGGAATAAGCAGGAAAGAATTAGAGTGTGTGACACATTCAGTATAGCTTGTGAACAAAAACAAACCAAACAAAACAAATTAAAAATAATAATAATAAAAAAATACCCACCTAACAAAGAATGGAGAAGGAGAAAATAAATTTCTATGTGAAAAAAAGGAAAAAAGTGCTGGAAAAAAAATAAATGGAGGTATTTAAGGATGACACTGACTACTGATTAAAGTACTATTGGATGTATTGAAAGAAAA
Source organism: Cyanoderma ruficeps (assembly GCA_008694505.1). Lineage (NCBI taxonomy): Eukaryota > Metazoa > Chordata > Aves > Passeriformes > Timaliidae > Cyanoderma > Cyanoderma ruficeps. Next base: position 2,524,747 of record VZDJ01000057.1, on the reverse strand, counting down.
AATTATATTTAAATTTGAATGAAAAACACAATGAAATCTGGGGATAGGAATGAAAAGGGTGAAAGAAAGAAAAGATGAGAAATAAAAATGTGTTTGATAGTTGAATGACTAAAAAAATTCCAAAAAGGAAAAGTCTTCAAAATGTTTCTTTCTAGAGTCACTAGCTGTGAATTTTCAAGATCCAAGGTTATAAGCAGTGCTTTTTTCCTTTGTTTGTTAGGCAGGACAGGTGTTTAATTCTGCTTTAATTCTGAATATCAGCCCAAAGAATTTTCAGCATGCAAAAAATTAGGACCAGAGCAACAAGGAGCTCATCAATGGAAACAATGACAGAACTGATAAAATTACTAAAATAATAAAATTACTGAAAAAAAAGTAACAGTAACTATCCTTAAAGCCACCCTGGCCAGTTTACCTAAAGATATCTAAAGCTAAGCAGAATTAATTTTTGTTTCAGAAACTCAGCTTGCACCAAACATGAGAAAATCAGGTTTGGACTAGCAAAGGATTTATTGCCCTTTGCAATGAATTTTAAAATGTTACTTAGTAAAAATTTCTGAAGAAATTTTTATACAGTACTTTGAAGTTAGCTTACACTCACCATCCACAAGTCTTATTGCAATAAAAAAGGACAGGTAATAAGTCTACAATACGCTCACGCATACTTTTCCCAGGGATATCACTATTGTTACATATTAAATATGAATATGACATTTTATTTGTGTAGTTGGAGAGATTCCTGAAAATTATCACCTTTTTTCTTTCAGCAACTTTATTATCGTGAATTATAGGACTGGGCTATTGCTTGCAGCTGTGGTTATGATAAAACAGAAATCTGCACTTTCACCAACACAAGCAACAGTTTTACTGCCCACACGGCAATGATATTTATCATGATTTGTTCATCTGAGCCAATCAAAGTCTCATCTGTGCCATCAGAAAAGCAAAACAACAATAATCAATTATCAAACCTCATTAAAAGTGAAAATGAGGATTAATCTCATGTTACAGTAGCTTCTCTGGCTCTCATATTGTTAATCATGTTTTATAAACAGCCATAAAATTTATGGCCCAGTATGGATGTGGAAACCTCCTCACAAAATATTCAGTGTGCTCATTAATTCTTTTCCTTCTGCTCTGAATATAGGGACATGTTCATATTCCATGTTTAAATTATTTGAATATAGAAATCTGGAAAATCCTGGGATAAAATACTAATTTGAGTTAATGAACCAATAAGCTGTTTATTCCTCCACAACTTAAAACTGTGGGTGGCATAGTTGTGTTTCTCTAGATAGGAATGACTTGTTCTTTTTTTAACTGAAGATTCTCAAAGGGATCATAACACTACTCTTCTTTCGTCTTTTCACCTCATGCGGCTTGAATCCTTGATTTAACCACCTGTGAGCTCAAATGGCCTCTTCCCAATGTTTCCATGCTTAAATCATCAGGAAGGCATTCTACAGAATGGTAATGTTATCAAATTATTTTTGCTATTTAATGTTATCAAAATTATTATTGCTAATTCCAGGTTGGAAGAACTGTTACACATAAAAACAACTGTGCGTCTAGTAACAGACAAAACAGAGAGATAGTGAAGGGGGAAAAAAAAGTCTCAAAAAACTATTTTTACTTGCTCTTTTCAACTTACCAGGAATAAACCACGGGCAGAATTTTTGCTCCTTCCTGTAGAATTATAACTTAATGACAATTTAAAGCCTTCTTCTTCTCCCTGTGCCATTTTTTCCATTATATTTCTCTCTCTCTTTCTGAGATTGTCAAGTTCCAAATCAGCACACCTCCTTTGGCTATGGCTTTTCTAGCGACAGCGTTCAAAAACCTGCATAAAAGAAAATGCAATGCAGATGAGAGTCACTCATGAAATTAATACTAGGCTTTTACTTCAAAGCCAGAAAAAAAAATTATTTTGGTGTATATTGTTTTATCTTGATGCAGGCATTCCTGTCCAGCTGGATCCATTTAGAAGCACAACCAGATTGCCACAGGGAATTCTGACAATGGGTGTTTCAAAGCCCATGATGATAAACCTTCAGCACAACTGAGTTTATGGAATTAAATTAAGGAGGAAAAAGGTTCACTTCCAAATTAAAATAGCAGAAAAAAGAGCTTACTTTAAAATTGTTCCAAAGAAGTTTATACAAGGCCATTTGACTATTCTTTATTATTATTATTATTTTTATTACTCTTTTACAGTTGTGGGCAGTCGGTATGGGGGAGCAAAGTGAAGCAAAGGGAAGAGGAAATAAACAAAAGTAGTAATGTGATCCTGTTAAATGACATGTTTGTAAGATAGGAATAAGGTTGGAAGTCAAAGAAAATATGCTCAAAGTTGGCTATTCAATTTTTAACAGACCTGGATATAAAGTTCAAATTTATAATGATTATTTAAGTCACAAAACACCCAGGAATTTATCATTAATTACTAAGTATTTATTTAAATGAAAGAGGAGTATTCAATGCTTCTTTTCATGAAACTATTGCAGAAGCCATGGTAATACGCTGCTTTATAAGCTTCCTTGTAGGCAAGGTATTTTAGACAGTTATTGTATAAAAGGCAAGTCAGTAACAAACAGAAAGGTGTGGTGGAGTCACAAAATCAAATTTTATTCATGCATGATGTGAATTTCTAGTACTAGGTATTTGATCACATTTTCTCCAATAATATTTTTGGATAATGAGGGTAAAAGAGCATTCCACAGACTCATCTTGTAGAACTCAGACAACACAAAATTATAGATGTAAAATAAGCCAAGGAGATATAAACATAAAGATTTATAAAGTTAGCATAGTTGCACTTTATTATCAAGTTTCCCTCATACAACATTCAAATCACAGTAAGAGATCTGTTCGGAATATTTTCTTCAGCCTCACCCTTCTTGATTTTATATTTCATATTATTTAATAACATTTACCACAGAGGTTTCTACTCAGTAACAGGTAATCTATAACCTCTAGGTTTTTTTAATAAACAAAGGAATTCACAGGAAGAAGCTTGTCAGGATCAGACTTCACTACCACAGGCTGCATATGGAGAAACAGGAGTGTGAGATATAATATTTGCTATGATACATCAGGGGGAAATAATAATGTGCAGCTTATGCTCGACAACTTTGAACAGGCTCTTCTAAGTACTAAGGGAAGCTATTAGGCCAATAAATTGAAAATTAAAAAAATAAAAAAAAAAGAAAAACATGAAGGGATAAAACACCAACCACTGAGCTTTACAGCTTAATCAAACAAAACCCTACCATTTTATTTAGCCTTGATATTTAGTATTCTACATTAAATGCCTCACATCACTTGAAAATTATATATTTATTCTAAAGTATATGCAAAACTTTAGAATATCCAGCATTGTTTGCCAGAAAATATTAAATAAATTTCTGAGGATGGCTAAAAATAGTCAGTAATATGAAACTGAACTGGCACTGTTTGAAAATTTTGTTAGCTATGTCATTGAAATATATTTCAATTAAGCATAACAGGTTGAATCTCATTCGCAATATGAAATTTCTTTGCTTTTCATTATGACTCTCTGTGTGAAAGCAAGTGTGTCTAGGCCTCCTAATTTCAGAATCTGCATAACTGGTTTTTAATTTCATTCAACTCATTAAGTACAGGAAAAAACAGTAATTCATTTCTTAGTATCAAAAACTAAAGTATGGAAACTCTTGGGTAAGCTTAAACTGGTGTATGTCATGTCACAGACACAAATTTCAGTTCTGCCAGTTACAGCTTGTAAGAGGATGTGGAAAATATGAAATACCAAGAGTCCATTTTAGATTTTTGAGTATTCACTTTCATTATTTTCAAAGTGAAACTTATCTCTTTATCTCAAAGCCTCCTTCTTCCAGATCTTGACTTACATATAAATAGCAATACAACATGCAAAGAAACCAAAAATAATTAAATCATTAGTCAAATACAACCTTTGAACATATGCCCTCTTTTCCTTTTTTCAAGCAGAACTACCTTTCCCTTTTTTAAAAATTGCCTCTGCATCTCCTGCCAAAAGTATCTCCTAACTTTTCATGCCCCCTATTTTTACTATAATCTTAGGCCTAGACACTTCCTCATTTACTCAGTTCTCTAACATGTTTGGGATTACAGACAAAGAAATTAAATTAAAATGAGCATTAAGTGAAATTTTATTTTGTAATGACAGGTAGATTTTTTTTTTTATATTGTGCCTTACAGCATTCTAATAAATGCCTAATTTTAACGCCTTTTATATGGCCTCCATTAAAAAAAAAAAAAGAAATTAGTATTTGTCTATATATCAAAAAAAAAAATCCAATATATCCCATCCAAACCTATGCTTTATGAAATCAAGTGCTCATACTTGCTGATTGTTTCCATATATTCATTTAAGGGTTTATCTTTTACCATTTGAGCATGCTGCTGTGGGTGTTCAAAGGCTACATATAGCTCTCAGGGACAGAGACAAGAAGCAGTGAAGCACAGAGGGAAAGCAGGAGAGATTCTCACATGACTAACTCTGCTCTGCTTTTCATTCCATGTGAAACATCCCATGATAACCAAGGGCTGCAGAACCTACACATCCATATTTCACTTTTGACAACATCAGTATTTTGATCAGGCAACAGAATATTTAAATACACTCAAGGAAGTGGATCCCTGGTGACCTGTGGTGAGGTGTCAGCACGCCTGCTGTTTACTGGCATAAGAGACTCAGCTGAGTAAATACAATCTGCTGTTTTCAGCAAAGGAAAAAAGCAGCAGGACAGGCAGGTACATTTGGCACTTGGGACATATATTAGGTCTAAACCAGCGAGGCTTTTCTCATATGTTTAAAGAGTATAAAATCAGGTATTGGTATTAATGATGGTAGAGATAAATAACTAAGGGATAGCTAATTTGATTCAAATAGCAAGATTTTGCATGCCTCATTACAAACAGAGTGGAAGACAGGAAATTATTTTTATTTTTACTGAAATGAGTTCCCCCATACACCATTTTTAGATGCAAAATAAATAGTGAAACATCTGCAAAAAATGCAGGATGAGTCCCACACTTGCAACTGTTTCAGGGGTCACAATTTGTTTTGAAGCCATTTATTTTCTCTTTAGTGTTAGCAAACATCTGGTTGAGACCAAAGTAGGACTTATTTCATCTCAGAGAGCATTCAGCAAATAAGGCTACTATCCCAAGGAGTCTGTCCTCTAATTTGTCAAGAGATACAGCAAGTGAGAAGGAAAATAGTAATAGCAACAATATAAATGAAGATGAGAAATAATGATAAGCGCAGGTAAAAGTTAGAATCAACAACGCTATTATGAAACATATCAAAGGCAATAATTTACTATATACTAGAATATGCCACAGCTACAAATAGGAAAAACAATGTCAAGCACTGTTTTTCATATCTGTGTAGCATCATTGTACATCTTTTTCTCTTCTGATGGACCTGAGCACTGAAGCAGCAACCTCATCTTCTACCAAAATGACTTTACACAGTCAAGTAAAAAACTAATTTTCAGGGATAGTGAAGTAATAATGCAAGTCTTCCTACATTTTTACAATCAGATATGACAAAGTCTACTGTCTTTGCTGGAAATTACCTTTATCATTCTTTGCCAGACTCCTGAGAAGGAGAACTTACAGAATTAGAGACATTTTTTATCACATTTGAAGGAATCCCCCAACCATCTCTGATCTCTGGTGGTCAGTCTTTCTCGCTATCTGCATCCTCAGATCCTTGCCAATACAAAGGGAATTTTTTGGATTTTGACCATTTTGCTTTTTTTGTACCGCTCACCTAAGTTACTGTCTCATTATTTTACAGTGTAGCTGAATGACAAACAGCAGAAGAGTTAAATCAACCTGGAAAAAGAAATCTTGACCATCAAGAAGTTCACCAAATGGGAGTCCACCAGTTTTTGTGGATGGATTGCATGACACAAAAACCTTACAGCTGATCTTGCATAGGTACAGATACCTGCAGTTTTTCCACTGACTTATTTAGAGGGAAACCAATGCTGCAGTTTTTCAAATTTCTGTTCATCAGGAGATTCTTCCAGTTCCCTGAAAATCAGTGATTGGTTAATTAGACTGAAACCTGAAAAACACTTTATCTGGCACTACCAAGTAAAAGTCTGATCCTGATGCTTTCATAGTTTCTTCAGAAAAGGCAGCGGGGAATGAATACAAATGACAACAGAACGCCTTGCTGGGTGCAAGTCAGGCCCAAGCCTCTGATGACCTTCAGCTGGGCTTCTTTAGATGGAGAGCATCTCAGGGAGTAGAATTATAGAAAAATTAATAGGAAAATATTTAAGAGAAATTAGGAAAATATCTAAGATGACCAGATCCATCAACTAAGGCAGAAAAACTCAGAGACTCTAGGAATTTGAAATAAGTTTATAGGAAATTTTTAGTACATGATGAAATAGAGTACTTACATTTATTGTCATGTTAATACCATATTTCAGGTGTAGACAATGATTGAATTTGCAATTATGACTAATGGATAATTCTTCATTATTAATTCATTAAATAAGTCCCCTAATTCTAGCACATTTTCAGAGGCTTCAGTGATTATTATATTTCTCAATTTTATTAATGATAAAAATACCCTGACTTCGATACAGAAAATAATTGTAACCATATGTTAGAAAAATAGTTCAAACAGTTCTTATACAACACACATCAAAGAGAAGTGAGGTGAAGAGTAATTACAGCATTATGTAGTCAACAGCAGAGTAAACTTGTTCTATGACTAAACCAGGTAAGAAACCACCCTACCGTGATCTAAATTAGTGCCTTTAATGAGTTAAAATGTAAATGTATCTTTGTTAGTGTATTTTCTTGTTTTGTCTTAACATGCAGTATGCATACATAAAGCTTCCTGGAAAAATAGGTAAAATCTACTATTGCATTTTCAATTAAGTGTTTTCAGAATTCTTACATTTTTCCTGCTTGTAAATGAGTCCAGTTCACCCAGCAGAGAGAATTTTTCTTCGCATAGTTAATAAGAGAAAGAGTTCTTTTACTAAATGTGACTAAACAACATCTACTTGCTTATCCAGTAAGTCTTTTTCAGGATGGCAACATTTTTTCCAGAATTGCTTTTATTCTGATATTAGTATAAGTTTAGGAGTCAGAAATGAAAAATAAACTTATTGTAGCAAAGATAATCCTTCTTATCCAGTCTGTGACAAAGAAGTTGTAAAATTCTCTGCTACACAAGTTTCTCCTGATTCCTGAAGGCTTAGCATTTTCCCTAACGTTCATCTGTTTAATTTAATAAAGCACTGAAGTCTTAGAATTGCAATATTTTTATTATTAATCATTGTGACTCTAAAATACCCTTTTTTCCTCTGTCTCCTCAACATCCCCACCCCCTTTTACATTCCACAGTTTTGCTTCAGTTGGTGTTTTTCTCTGGATTCCTTCATATTCCTGACCACCTACTCTTACCTTAGATACAGCTCGGGTCACCTGCTGAACCACACTTAGGTATTTGAATGAACATAGGCTATCAGCTTGAAACCTCTCCTCCTCTGAGCTGATTTCAACCACGTTTCTTCCACATGGCCTATAGTCTAATTTCAGCTGCTATAATATTGCTCAGAAAAAAAAAAAATCAAGGTATTCCTGGAAGGGAATAAAAAAAAAAGATTTATAGGAATTGTGGAAAGTAGAACAATACTTTTGCAGCTCAGGATTGATTCATCTTTGGTTTGCAACATGTCTCTGCAGGAAATGTGAGAAAATAAACCCATCTTAGTCTGAGTTAATAACTTTTCTGTTTTGGTTTGGGGCCTTGTTTGGGTTTTTTTAATTGTTTTTGTCTTTTAGAGGGGGGTCTTCTTTGGGTTTTGTTTTCAGACAGGTTTCCATTTTCCTATCCTAGCTGACAAAATGAGAAAGGATAGCTGGAGGATAGAAGTAAATATACTGTTCAAGACAGGAAAAAATATAATGGAGTACTGTTCTGGCAAAAGAACTGTTGTTTTATTGACAGCAAGTATTACTGTCTTTGAAAACACTGACTAGCAAGATAACAAAAATAGAAGTCTTTGGGCTACCTCCTATTTAGATGTTGTGTCCCACTTTTTTCTAACGGCTTCACAGGAAATCCCAGACTTTCCTGCAGGGGAAGGAATGTCTGTCTTCTTTCACCTACACTTGGTTTACTGAGCTCTTGACCCTGCAGTTCACTACAGTATCCTGCAGCACAGCAACTCATGTTTTGCACATTCAGGGATCAGACTGAAGCGTTTTTTAGGCTTGTTTCTGCCACTGGGTGGAATAAGTAAGGAGCAAGAGTAAATAAGCAATTATGAATAAAGATTACAGATAAATTGAAGCCTTATGGAATTAGAACGTTGACATGTGTTCTTTAACAGGTTTCAGAAAAAAACCCAGCACTGAACATTTGGGTGGAGATGGGAGAACTACACACAAAGCAGGGAGGAAATATCTGGTACTCTAAAGGGGCTGAGGAAAATTTCAGCAAAGGAGATGGATGTGGAAGGCTGCCAAGACTCCCTGAAAGAAGCGGCAATGGAAAGATTGTATGCAAAGGATTTGAAGAGGGAGAAATGCAGAGGGAGTGATCATTGGTGTGTACAGGCAACCTGGCAAAAGGAAGTAAAAAAGCCTGTACTTCTCAATAGGTCATTTGTGTTTGCCGAAAGCTGTGACCTTCAATCACTATGTGAATATGCCAGTGGCATAATCAGTTTACTTTTTCAAAATGGATATATAATTATGCATGGAATTTAAGGCTCTCTATTCCTGAGAAGTGGGGTTTTTTTGGATTCTAAAGTGTAATTAGATCCATCCAATATTCAGGTATAAATCCATTTTCCCCTTTTAATATTTGTACGTTCATTTGCGGAATCAGTGGATGCAGCAGGCTTTTATCCGAAGGCAAAGTAACATTATTAAAAAGACTAAGCTGCCATAGCCTGGAAGGACTGTTTGAAAGCACAGAAAACTAAATAAGCTTCACTGTTTATTCATTGGGGTCAAACCTGGAGGCATGAAAACTGTATTAAAATGCATCCTTAATTTTTAATTTCTCTACTATCTTTCAAAGCATTAAAAATCACAAGATCTTTTTCTGGAACAACAATCATATCCGTATATAGTAAAAGAGTACATTTAAATGTTAGAATATTTAAAAATTTCAAAAATTTGGCCAGGAAACAATTTTTAAAAATATAAACATAAAAACCTTAACAAACAAACAAGGTTTCTGCGACAAAAAGGAATTTGTGCACTTTTAGTTCACGTCTCATGAAGAGATTTATATGCCTTAAAATGCAAAAAAGATGAACAAAGCAAAAAAATTCAGTTCTGAAAATGTCCTTTCTTTTGCTCCAACAGTAAAAGAAATACCTTTCTTTTACCTTTTAGACTAGTCCTTGTCACCTGCACTCCATCTTGCATCAAGAAAAGAAAATTATTGGAGTGCAGCAGGCAGAAAAGCAAATGCTTTTTCTGTTTTCACTGCAGTGAAAATTTCTGGGGTCTCTTTCATTGCTAAAGGAATTGGCTTAGAGATTGTGACAACACTGTAGCCTTTTTTTCTCCCATCAAGGACATTGGAGATATCAAACAAAAGATTTGAGATCATAACTGTCTGAAGAAGAAAATGAAACCCTCCCAGAGCAGCAGATGCTACAGCATTATATATTCCAAGTGTACACTGTGCTGTGCATGGCCAGCTGTAACAGGAGAACTGCTTATTTTAACGTTACACACTGGTCTTTGGTGAGGCGTCATTGCATAACAACATCTGCCTTTCCTCCCCTCTCTGCGCTGTTTGCTACAGCCACCCAACGTGCCTACTTCCTGACATTCTCTGCTCTCTGTGAGTAGCTTTTGCTGAGGGAAAATGTATAGTTTTCTGTTTGTTTACACGCACTAAACACTTCACAAGCACAGCTGCCCCTGAGCACAATTCAATTTTCTCAAACAACCTTAGTACTTGAGCTACTAGTTACTGTAGAGATCATTTTCACTGCTTATTGGTGGGAAAAAAACCCCAACAACAACAACAGCAAACAAAACCCAACAATTTATATTAAACCATAGTATTTTGAGTAAGTGGTACAATGGGGAAAACTCCACGTATGAAAACATGTAGGAGGGAAAGAGTTTACCCATCGTTATCCATAGTCGTAAGGAAATGATTCTGCTATATTTTTATGCTGTAGTGAAACACAGCAAAGAACATTATTCATAACCCAGCACAGCCTTGAAACAACTGATATTTATAAATTCTAATTTCATCCATGCCTGGATAAGTGCAGCAGAAATTTTCTGGCATATTATGATCTTTAATAGGAGTTTGAGCCAAGCCTTATTTAAATAAGATGAAGACTACTACATATTAATTTTGGCTCAAAATTTTACATTATCTTATTCATAATCACACTTTAAAAATATTTTCATGTATAGATATTGTAACCTGGGAAATAAACATTACAAAAAGCTTCACTATTAAATGGGATTATTAGCCCTGCATATTTAAAAAAAAAGACCCTTTTCATTGTATTTGCACCACACATCAGGCTAGATTTTGATTATAATATTTGAAAATCATATGCTGCCCAATTTAATCTTTGGAATTACTTCTGTCAAATGAAAGCCCATCTGTTAAGGGATGTTAGAGCAGCTAACCCAGGACTTCCTCCTCTTCCCAGGCTCTGGAGCCCCGTGCAGGGCAGTCCCAGGCTGTGGGACATGGCAGCTGCTGATTTCCCACCTGCAGGTTGAACACGTAACAAAGCTGAACATGGACCCAGCAGCTCAGATCTGTCCATAGCCACTCCCCTGCAGTCGATGGTGCCCAGATCTTGCAGTGCTCACAGGAGGATCGGCAGTGAGACATGCAGAGGCCTGGTCAGGAAAGGATTAACAAAAGATCAGACAAACTGTGGTGACCAGGCACGGAGCTTAGTCCATAAGCACAGTGACTGGCCCTATCCATGTGGGACCAGCCCTTTCATCCCAGTTTTCTGCTTTGTTTTGCCCCACTCCCTTCCTTTGTCTTTTCCCCTCATCATTTTGCCTAGTCCTGCTGAGCTCCTCTCCTCATGTTTTGAACCCTCAGGTTTCCATCCTTACTTGCTGCAATGCCCCACATGCAGTTTCCTGATAGTGGTGCTTTAAGTTTCAGCTTTCTTGTTTTTCTGTGCTGCCTAGGGGTGCAGTTCTGAGCCTCATATTAAGTGTTAGTCAGCTCTCTTCGCAGCATAGGTAGACAAAACAAATCCTTTTCCTGCTGAAGACCGAGAACAATGAGTACAAGTTTTAGGCCCAAAAGCACAAACAACAGTGGACTGAAGGGAGGAACAAGATGGATGAGAGGATGAGGTTTCACAACCCAAAGCTGTAACTGGAAAATTAAGCCCCAATATGCAAATGGACCAAAACTTATAAAAATTTAATACTTCATGACCGGCTGTCCATTTTGTGACAATTCTCAGTCCACGTTGGGTGTATCCCAGGTCGGGCTCCTGTCCTGCCAAGGAGGATCCTAGAGGCCTTTCAATAAATACTTACTTTATTCTCTAGCTCTGTCCAGTCTCTGTTTCAGGTCAGCCTTCCCAAGGCATCAATAGCCCACCAAGTGGCGTGACTGAGGCCTGTTTATTGGCTTTACCTGTGTATTAGTCCATCAGGTTTGTGTCAGTTTGTCTATGGCTTAACTCCTTCTCCTTATTATCCCATTTGACAAGGCCCTCAATAAGATAATCTTAGTGAAATAAACATTTCCACATACCACATGTGGCAAAGGAACAAAAGGTCTGTCATGTGCTTGTGCTGACACTCTCTGCTGGCATCCAAACATCACAATGGAAGATGTCGTTCACCTCAACTGAAAAGAATCAAAAAGCTGGTCTTGGAAAGGAACACAAAGGTGAATGCCATGTGTGTGAAGAAATCCTGTGAAAGAGAAAGGAAAGGAGCAGGGTATTAATGGGTGAGAACTGAGGTAGTCTATAGGGGAAGAAAGCTGACATTCAGACTAAGAAGCAAGGAAATTATGAAATCAGAATGAAATAAACTGTAACCTTCTCATTACAGTGAGAATCCCTCCAGATTCCCATGTGAAAGCTATTACTCCAATGTCCTCCATCAGCAGGGAAGATACATGAATTCTTCCAAAATCTACAGTTTATGACTGCCAAAGTATTGATACCCTCAGAGGATGAAGCTGGCAGCTCAACATCTGCTCTAATATTTCAAACATCAGAGGCCTGGTTTAGGGATTTAAAGACTCCAGTAGTGTCGATGAGATGGTTGTGAGATATGAGTGAATACTTTTATGTTCCCTGTTTGAATATATGTCCAAAATGTATGTATTACACAGTTGCTTGATATTAATATAGCAAATAAACACAAATATAATAAAGTTTTCTTTCCCAGTCATACATACAAACTTACTCAAGGATCTGCAGAAAATTTAAAGTGACAGTAAAACTGAGATAATGTCCCCAACTAAAATTTTATCTCATTGCCTATATCTGTTATTAAGCTACTTGCTGTTGTCAACTGTTATCCCATCCTTCACTTCAGAGAATCATTCTAATTCCCACTATCTTATTCCACATTGCATATTCATATATATCTTTATACCATCTATTTACTTTTTGTTGAATGTGCTGGAAAGGGAATAAGAAGCTTCAGGAGTAAAAAAGGCCGCTGTACCTATAGACCTGCATTAGATGTTAGCCTTTTCCTTGGCAGCCCTGTGAAAATGTTTTATTACAAATTTTGCAATAATAAAGTCATTCACTTTTTAAAGGCTAATTTTAAATATTTGTTTTGGAGTTTTTTCCACTACAGATCTCAAGTCAGATTCACTTTAGAAGATTCATTTTAGCAGAAATAGACAATTCAGCAGGGTCCATATCCTGAGTTTGTTCTGAATTACACTGTGCTAAGCACACTGAAGAATAAGAGGTTACAGACACCCCAAACTGGACACCCAAATATGCTTAAGCTTAATTGCTCTCCATGGCCACTACCCATCTGTAAAACGAAGATAATAAAATCCCTTAACCTTATGAGGATTTTGAGAATATAAAGTAATGTCTGACATTATATTAATGAGTTCCATTTAGAAAATAGCCCAGAAAAATCAATAATTTCTGCTTAAAAAGTGCGGTCTGAATAGTTTGAAGCCAATAAGGCACACTGAACAAGGACAAGAGAGCAAAATACTGAATACTTCTGATTAAGGAAGTACCATCTCTGACTGATGGAGCCAGGGATCCCATATTAAAAAAAAGTTCTGTGTGATGTATTTAAAAACCGTTATAATGCATATGTCCAAGCAAGCCAAATGAAGGCTGCACGGGGAATTTTAATTTTAGTGTTTTCTAATTTGAATGCTTGACTTTGTGACCTTAATTTTTTTTTTAAACATAATTTTCTGGATATAATAATAATAATTAATTGACTAGGAAGAGAGATATGAAAGAGTTATGCAAGATTTTAATTTGTGGTCTGAAAGGCAAGAGGGCCTAGACAAGAAAAAAGAGAGCCTTGAATCTGGCTGATATTTCAGAGACGTTATGAGGCAGTACTATTTCTGTGAGAAGACATGCAAAGGGACAAGTGTAGCAAAAAGGGCTTTTCAGCCTTCTGATTTTTAAGTGTGTATGACAATGACATATATATACTAATTTTTCTTCCCAACCACATCACGTTTGATCAGACCCCTGATGCTCCATTTGAATATAAACAAAGTTTACTCACACCCCACAGATTCCTGTAAACATTGTGGTTTTCAACAAGGATTTTCCTGAGCAGGAATAATTGTAGTTCATTGCCAGATTTTCTTATCTTTTTTCTAATAATGGCACACAGCTTTTGCTTGTATCTTAGAGTGCTCCTCAACAGCTGATGACTAGATCTTACAGAGGAGCTTTCAAGAATTCATGACTAATATCTGAACTTCTAATATATTGTAGGTTTTTTTTTTCCTATCGCCACAAAAATGTGATATCATTGCAAAAAAAGGGAGGTAAAAAGGGGATCAGCTCACTTTTTAGTGGCTGTTATATTTCCAGTAACATAGAAAGTGAAAATATCTTAGTTTTAAATTTCCTTATACTTTTCAAGAAAACAAATTATTATTTTGTGGGACAAAAAGAAAAATCAAAGGCACAGTTATTCTACTCTGTGGTGCTTAAATTTCAGATGGAGCTTTAAACAGAAGCAGATATTTAACAAAGGAGTCTCAAAGCTATTTCTCAAATGTGCCTGGTATTTACAATACTTTCTACATTCCTAGCACCTCCAAATGCCAACGGCGTATTTTTTTTTTCCACTTGTTTCGGAGCCGTACCTCATATATTAACTAAGGATCAATCCTAATGCTGGTTCCTGGCACACCACTGCGAGCTCCAGACAAACTGAGTAGATCATGTACAGCTCAGAAAAGAAAAGGCTGTGGCACATCTGTTCTCCAAGCACAGTCAGCACACGACTGACTGTGTGAAGAGTTGTGTCAAGACCAGTACAGTGGTGCTGCACACTACTTGAAAAGAATCCTGTTGTGCTTTCTGAGGCACAAAATATACTCAAAACCTCTCTTTTCCCTGCCCTGCTTCCTCCACCCACCTGCTGTTCCATAATGAGCATGTTTCATCCTTTATGAATTCTCCATGCTAAAATATGTGCAGATTCTTGCACAGTGAATCCACCCTAAGCAGCAAGACACGAGGATTGGGACAAACATTCCAGAATGAAAGCTACCTACCTGTTTGATCTGGCAGAAGGAGAACCCAGATTTGGACTGGGGTGAATTCTGTCTGGCCAGGAACAAATCCAACTCCAAGAAGCATCTGAAACATAGTGTTCACACCTGAATGAACTTCATTTCACAGTATGTGTCCCCTAACAGCTCTGTACCCCAAGAATAGTACTTAAATTAACAGACACTGCTGAGGTCAGAGAATTCCCTAAAGGACCTGACAGCATACACTGAAGAGAACATTATATTTGAACATCCACACCTCTTCTGGTTCTAGAGGCTGCAAAAGAGGACTTGGGAAATACCCTAAATATTACAGAAATTATACAGGGGACATAAAGACCCCTGTGTAACTAAACACCTACCTGTGTCAATGTAGACATAAATTTAGGCCTTGGGGCTTTGGACAAAATTAATGTCCAAAAGACATCTTGAATCTCCTCTGAGTAGTTAATTATTACTAAGATGTTTAATGTTTCTCTTCCAGGAAAAAAAAGCAGATGCAGCTTTCAAACTTCAAAAGTCATGAGCAATTTAGAAAGTTCCTGTAAAATATAACAATTATTACAGTAAAATCCTTAACAGTCATGTCCTCAAGTAAAACCACCATACCCTGAAAAAAAAACAACTTGTTATTTTGACTCTTGCTAAACGAATTCCGTGGTGATCCACATCAGATTCATAGAGAAGAAGATAATGTAGGAATTTCTAAGGATAGCTGAACTGCAATTAGATTCAGGGTCATTCAGTAGATCATATTGAGTGATTCTGACTTTACGCTGCATGGAAGAAAATAACAGAAGACTTAAAATGCTGTTAATTAATCTCTTAACCTAATCTGATTCTGTTTCATGAGTAGTGTGGATAAGGTGGAAAAAGGCTGGACTAAAATCCTGAGCATTTAGAGAGATAATCCTGCTTTTGTTAATAATTCCTGAAGAGCCTTAAGCCCTTCTCTTAATCTTTTTACAACTCAGCCTCCCCCTCACTTAAAAGATACCAGAATGCTTAATTCACTTGCTTTTTACACCTGGAATATGGTTTTGAAAACACAATGTTGCAACATAAGTACTACATATTTCCTTTCAAATTTCTCTACTCTTTCCTGTTCAGGAATATTTTTATTTTTTTCATAAAAATTACGTGACAACAGAAGCTGTACTCTATGAATAACTGAGGACTCTAGAACACCTGGTTTTAAGTGAAATGAAGAAGCAGTTCATGTCAAAGTCATAGCATTCAGTTTGTAAATTAAATATTAATGCAATTAAAAATATCAAGAAAGTGAGTGGAATGCAGTTTTCAGAGGTTTTTAAAGCCAAAAGCATACTGCAGGCAGTTTTAAATCTTGGGGTGACTATCAGAATGGCAATGTGAAATGCTACTCAGTCTTCAAACAAGAAACATTGCATCTGCTCATTTATTTCTTGCACTTTGCTCTTTCAGAGAAAGATTTCTTTATAATGATATGATGCAGAAATTTTGCAATGACTGATGACTAATTCAAATTCTATTAATTAGGAACACAATCATGTAGTTTGAAAACCAGGTAAAAGGATGTAGTGCTAAAACCTGAAAAAAGTAATAAGGTCTTGCCATTTGTGTGAGGATTTCAGAATTTGTTTTAATATTTAAAGTCCTGTAATAAGAAATGAAAAGCATATTTGTGACATTTATAATTGATACCAAGCTGCAAAGCTCTGTAAGCATTGCTGGAGATGAAAAAACTATAAAAGAGATCTAGTCACAATGGAAACCTGGGCAGATAGAGAAATGAGAATTTCTTGTCTTAATGCACCTACAGAATATTCCCCCATTCTAGGAAAAGATTTTTTTAAAAATAGTACTTTTTTAAATGTCAGATGTGATTTGAATAAGATTGAATCCAAATGCCACTAGTTGCTTCAATTTGCCTTTTCTCACATTTATTGCTCTGACACATTCACAAATGTTTATTTTAGATAACCAATAGATAAAGCTATCCTTAAAAAAAAAAAGGAACAGCCAACAACATAAAACATAAAACAAACCATACCAATAATCTCCATAAAATGTCCTTTGTTATGGTTCCAGCATTCAAACTTGGTTATAGAACCATGACCAGGGTAGCAAAATCACCTTAGTTATGCCTTTCATACCTATGATCCTCATCTTCTCCAGGATTGATACATGTCTAACTCTCACTTACACAATCCACTCAATAATAATGATATCAAAATTCATCAACAAACATAATGAAATTATTACATTACAACTTAATTTTGTACTTATTGGCTGCAATTTATTATAGCAACAAAAATATATACTACCTTATCAAAGTATAATTCCTCATTTTCCCTCTTTTAATAAATAAAGGTACTATATATTTTTTAAAATTGTATGTATTATTCAATTCATGTATTTGTCGACAACTATTTGGATATCTATTTCTTTTATTAAAACCAAAATTTTACATAGTCAAAGTAAATGAATAGTCATCTCTGTAAACAACAATGGGATCCAAATTAGAAATGCAAATGATCCAAACTAACTGGATGAAGGCTGTATATTTTCTAAGGTCTTACGTGCATAATAAAATCAGATTGTGTACATTGGGCTGACAAGCCCAAATGGACTTGTTCAGAGTCTTGCTCTAAATGTGTCTTTTCCATCCTGTGGGAAGCTAAAGCTTAAATAATGGTATATAACACTGGTAACAGCATAATACACTGTGTCATGTTGATCTTTCCACTCAATTGTATGCTTTAATTCTGGTTCCCAGTTTGAAGATTTTTGAAGATCGTTTCATTATCAAAACACTATCTGACCAACAATCAATTGCATATTTTTTTTGTTTACTTTTGACCAGAGTTTTGGACTTTATTGACAGAATTTTGTTTTCTCATTAGCAAAGCAGGTAATCAATTAAAGCATTTGTTGCTTAACAGCAACAAAACCAATTGTTTTCCAGCTTAATTTTTAAAATGTCAAAGAAACATTTGAAAGAAATTATCTGAATTGCTATTTTATACAGGGTGCTGGGAGATTAATGCAATGTAAAGGCAAGGCAATAAGCTACATGCTGTTGATTGGTTTTCTCAGTACCTTAGGTGCATTTTGACTTTTCTAAGCCTAACACTTAAAAGAATTATTTCATTGCTTTTATCAATTTATTAAATCAAATAGAAACCATTTTTTTATTAGGTATAGTTAACTTTGATACAACAAACATCAAAGAAGAGAGGAGCAATTAATTTCATAGTCATTAAACTTTCCTGTCATAATCTGCACCATATTTCTTTAAGATCCTTTCGCATTATACACCCATGAGATGGTAGGTTTGTTTCAAAGGAGTTTTCTTCAGTATTTTTTGTTTTTTAGCAGAAAGCCTTTTCGTTATTTATCCTTTTTCCAGTGATATAAATATATCCTCAAATTACTATTTCATTCATTTTTACTGCCGTAAAATTGTCTCTTCACCTACTGTTTCATCAGATGTTACTTATCTCAAGATAGATAATTTGTTAGGAAAGGATAATCAGGAAGAGAATACTGCTAGCACAGCACTGTTATATGTCCCCACCTGAAGAGCAGTGAAATTTATTATTTTATTATTTATTATTAATAATTATTATTTATCATTTTATTTATAAAAGCAGGTAGACTAACAAAAGAAATCTTCTGTTTTGTCCCAACACCTTTAATTTATATGCAGGATATTTGCAACTTTTCATAGTTATAATGATATTTTATGGCAACTACCAGAAGTATCAGCATTTGGATACATGAGGGGTTGCACCTGGTTGGACATGCTGGATTCATCAGAAATGGCTTTCAGAAATTAAAGTTCAATTAATTGATATTATATATCAATTATATGTCAATTCTGTATCTGATACCATTTTTGTCCACAATTGTCAAATCACTAGCTAGGAAGAGGTCTGTGGTATTTATGCGGAGCTTCAGATTTGATTTTTTTATTATAAAATCAAATATAAATTGCTAAATACATTGATCCAGCAGTGAAATAATATTATTTACTTAGTCTTCAAAACGCAAATTTAATGTCTGGGTTGTACTGGATTCAATGACATTGTGTGAATATTTTTTTCCATCTGAATGGACACAACTACAATAAGAATGCCGCTTACAGGAATATTTCCTAAAGCAAGTATAAAATATTTCTTTGCAATTTATTTTGTGCAATATTATTTTGTATATGTTTAAGTCAAAATGTATATGGATTCATCACAGGCATATCTTAAAGAAACAAGGCTGGTTTGTTACTTTTCACTAGATTATGAAGATGACATTGAGGAAAAGCTAAGTCCCCGTCTTCTGAAGTATTTCAGTGGCTGTTTTAAACAATTTTTGACAGGTAATCTACCAAGGATAACTTTCATTAAAGAAAACAAGACCAGTAGTTCTCCTGAGCTCTTCCCAACACCATTTCTGCCCTTTACAGACTGAGTAATCCAAAACTGGATAAATCTCAGTATCACAAACAGGATTGGAGTGTAACACCTGCCTTCAAGACTGTTACACAAACTCTCACTTCCGTAGGGAGACCATTTGATCTCATTAACGAGATGTCTACTGCCCAGACCCCCAGCATTTAAATGGGTTTAAGGGTTCTATATCCAAGATGAGTAGTTAATAACAGTCCCTACAGATTACATTAACTAAAAACTACAGCAGTTTAGTCTTCTGTTAGTCTAGGAATCTAGGAACACAAAAGGGCAGTGTGATTTATGGGATCAAGGACTGAACACAGGTCACCTCAAAATTTTGGTTCTAAGGCTTTTTATGAGAAATTGTTACATTATTTCAAATTTTTTCCATGTGATTATAATTTTCCCAAGAGGACACTCTTCAATAACCAGAACTATGAATCCCCTTTTAGCTCTGCCTTCCTGAAAAGAATTGCTATGAACTTCTGGAAAAAAAACCAAGTAGATATCATGTAATGATGCCTTTACAATATCACTTTTTTACATTTAAAACAGTACTTCCTCCTCAATAATTTAGCCTGGTAACTGAAACCTTGATGTTCATCAAATTCTGCGATAAAGACCTTCATTTTAGTCCAACTACATCAAAACTCACACATCATTAAGCAACTAGACAAACTATTGAAATCACTTTAATCATGAGCAACGAGGGCCTTTTTCTGAAGCCTTTCCTGTTAGAATAAGGATGTCTGTCTTAAAAACACTTTTAGTATTCACAATTATGCAGAAATATCTCAAAATACTGGACAAATGAATCTCATGTATTTCCTACATGCCATTATAAAGCAAGTTAATAACCTTGGATGCCCAAAATCTTGATTAATTTTTAATATCTGATTTCAACAATACTCTGCATTGATCATCTACTATCACCAAAAACACAACCAAATAACCCCCACAAAAGCGAAAGGATGTTTGTTGAAGGAAGTAGTGTGATTGTTTAAAACAGGGATTATACAAATTCATTTCAATGCTTTGTCTAGAAATGCATGGCATGTAATTCCTTGAACAGTCAAAAAGGCATGGTTAAAAAAAATCACTTAAATCACTTATAAAGCATCTACTTCTTTTATCTAACAGTATAACATCGGAGGTTACCTTTGCATATAAATCAAGTAAGTTTAACTTGATTTGTTCTAGATATTCCTCACTAGCTCTTAGTCTAAACAGTTTTTTTCTTCCTATGTGCTCTTAAGGAGTTTAATTATTCTCATAAATTATATTATCTTGACAGCACTGTAATTTCCTTGTGATTCCTTTAAGCAAGAAGAGTTTTTTTCCATTTTTCTGGAAGCTCTCCTGTTATTTTTTTCAAGATAATCAGTAATAACTCTGACACTGTTTCAACCATGCTTTGGAAACCTTTGAATCAATTTTATCTCATTTACCCCATTCAAACCACAATTTGTTCAAGTATCCAAATCCATCTTTCTTTGGTCTGATAGAAAATATTTGTGGTTAATCATAATTGTGTTACTTATATTGACAATGTCCAATGGCATACACTAGACAAGACTTGAATGAAAACATTTATTTTTTTGCTGTCATTATTCTTCAGGGAGCTTTTCTAGACCACTTAGCAGCAGACAGCACTTCCCTAAGTTTTCCTTTTACTGCTAACGCACTCCTAGCATTATTTATTATCTTTTGGGTGCCCTGGTAGTTTATTTAATTTTGTGCTTTGGCCTTTCTCTGACTTACTCCATGCATGCTCTGATAGAGAATTTAAAGTTCAAGAAAATCAAGAATCAAGAAGAGTTTTATTAGTTCTATAGACTCTCCTTGAATTTAGGCAGTAGTAGTAGGAATATCTGTACATGAGGTGGGACAGAAATGTGGGCCTCACTTGAAAATGGGAGATTTTCTCAAACCCTTAGTGTTTTATTTGTCCGTCAGTGCCCCAGGAAAGCCAAAACCTTTGTGCCCAACCAATCTGTCAACATTCCACTGCGGGGATCCTTCACTGAATATTCCAGTGGGTTAAAGGGCAGTTGGACTGGCTGGTCGAGGGACACATGCCAACAGCATAAGGGAGATGACCTCCCAGGTCTCCATAGCCAAACATGTTCCTTCTGATGGAGAGTGCCAGCACCCTTGAAGGACTCACACTAACTTGGTTTTACATTACATTTTATGTTTAGGTGGAGCTTGAGTGACTCCAGTCATCCATCATGTTCAGTCACCCCCTCAGAGGTGGGTAATGTCAGTGTTACTCCTGAGGCAGCCTTTGGGATGGGGGTGTGCACAGTGTTACAGCTGTAATCTCTCCATGGTTGCTGGTTCAACAGCAAGACATCTTTTTTTCCCCTTGGTCGGCAGCTGCTATGAGTCTCATCAGCTGCAGGGTACCATTGAATTCCCCTTGCAAGGATTTCAAGAGAGCATGGCTGTGGTGTCTCCACTCTGCCCCATCCTCCTTTTAGCTCCCCTTAGCATGTTGTGTGTAGGAAGAGAGACACACTGACCAAGTCCCAACCAGGGAGCAGCAACTGCATTTCACCCAGGGAGTTTCACCCTATCTCTTCTTTACTGTTAGTTTGAACATAATGTCCTGGTTAATGTGAACAAAGCTTCCTGATTTTCTCCAATTTTACCCCTGATCATTTTCCTACACAATATTTGCTCTATACATGATAAAAAATTCTCTTACCTTCTGAAACAAGAGAGTTGTATTTGAGCTACTTACTGCAAATGGTCCTTGGCCCATGCCAAATACAAACCTCTGTATGCCCACTATGGAAATTACCACTGGCACGGGCTGTAACTATGGCAGGAATAGCAACTTAGCAGATCTGGCTTTTCTCAGGTCACCCCACACCAGTCTACTGGACTGTTTATTAGTGTAGAAATAGGAACGGTTATTATTCCAGTATTTAATGTGAAGAAAATCAGATTCCCAAAAGCCTCTCTTATTTTTAACTGAACAGGCATTATACCTTGCAAGAAAGCCAAAGGACCACTCTAAAGGTCTCTTTATATGAACAAATCTGCACTATAGAACTGTGGGATTTCTGAGGCTTTTTCTTTAAAACCAAGGCTGAATGGCCAATCTATCATTTCCAGGTTCAATTTACAAAATTACTTATTTTATAAATTGAGAAAAGAGAAACTATTTACTTTTGGTATCTTACACTCCACATCCTAAAGAACCTTTTAAGGTAAAGAAAAAAAAATGCACATTTAAATTCAAACAATTGCTTAACACAGAGAAACATAGCACTAATCTTGTTTGTTTCCTTTTGTTTTCTATATCCATAGAACAGTAAGCTCATAATCATCATTAGACTTCCAGCAGAATGGCATAAGAGCAGAATGAGTTAAATATATACCATGTATGTATGGTATATATATCATAATACAGTTAATAAAAAGTTTGGTTTTCATCATTATTTAACTCACAGACAATTAGAATCCAGCTCTGGACTTCAGCTTTAGTGGGGAAAAAAGCATACAAAGACAAACCAGGGAAAAAAAAGAAGAAAATCCAACTCCCAAAAGCTAATTTAAAAAGGAAGGAAGTGGGTAGATTTAGATCAGACTCCATGGTGTCCATGGTCTCCACTATCACTGAATGGATCACTGTAGCCCTGCTTCAATTTTAGAATGGACTACTACAGCTGGGCGGGACCTACAGTGACCATCTGGTCCAGCTACCACCAAGTGAGACACTCATGTGTCTTTAGGTGCTCTAAAAATTCACCAGTTCTCAAAGTTTCCTCCAGGCAAACCTACATGATCCACATTTCCACCACTGTTCCTACGGATAAGGCAGCTTTATCCTGCTGATATTGAAGAGCAGTCTGATATCCACGTCATGGCTAAGGGTCAAGAAAGCTTCAAAACCAAGTTACCTTTAACTACAGTGAAGAGAGTATATTTAAGGCTTTTCATTCTCATTTCCTTTTCCACACCCTCTTCTTCTCTAACAATTGGAATTTAACTGTCTGTCCAAAATCAACCTCCAAGGAATGCTCAAACCTAGCAACCAGGGAGATTTTATTTTTTTTTTCTCAAGTAAAAAATAAAGAAAAACGATTCCTTGCATTAAACAAAAGAAATTTTCTGGGATGATTGTTAAAGTGGGATAAGCACCTTTTGTCTGCTCAAGAATGAACTTTGTCTCGAGAGTGTCTCCTCCTTACTGCTATCTTCAAAGACTCTCCAGTGAGCTGCTTGAATTCTACTCAAGTTTCCTGTGGATTAGGAGAGTATGGGCTCCAAACATACATTTTAGGAAATAGTTGGGCACCTAAATTTAAATTTTTCAGTCCAGTGTCTCACTGTCATTGTCCTTTGTATGGAACTAGTCCACAGCATCTAAATACTTGATTTGCATGGATACAGGTTTATAAATGGAAAAAAGAGCACTCTGTACCTTTATCTGTAAAATTGCTCTGCATCAATGCAAGTAAGACTCAGATAAAGAAAGTCACTATACGAAAGAAAAGGGAATTGAAGCATGTGATCCAAGTGTATTAAGAAAGGCAGACATAAAGTTGCTAAAGGAAAAGAACTTACATTAAAAAAAAAAGTTTCCACAACTGAGGGGAAAGAAAAAAAGAAAAGGATGCAAATGTGATTGAAAATGGTGTTAATTATGTTTAGCATATTAAATGGCAATTTAAAACTGCAGAAACACTAGATGCAATATAGTTGGTTTAAGTTGTTAGTGTAGCAAGAAGTGCAGCACATCCCATCATCCAGGAACAATTACCAGCTGCTGCCATCAGGGAAATCATCCTTTCTTCACTATGCTACTGTACAAAACCTTTGTCCAAAACAACCAGCTGTGATTCTGACAGTGACTGGGACTCAGAATACTGCTACACACATTTTATTCTGTGTGTAATGTTTTGGGCTGATTTCTAAGCATTACACATAAGGGAAATTAAACCAAACAAACATGTTCAGGAAATTTTTATGGGTTTATTTCTTTTTGTGAGGTTTTTTGATTGTTTGTTGTTGTTTGAGGGATTTTATTTTGTTTTGTCAGGAAGAATATATGTCTAATGACTGGAAAGATGATAAATGGAGAGGGCAGACTGTGGAAGAGGATAATCCACTTCCTGGAGCTGACATGGACCTTGATAAGAATAAAAACTGCATTTTCACTGAGTTTTAATAAGCAGAAAATCCTTTTGAGGACTATAATCTATGATGGTATTTTAACCATTCCTCAGCAAGATATGGAAGAGTATAACAACACAGGGCAGGATACCACTGATATAATCAGCAATATTAATACCATATTGATTTGACACTAAACACAATTAGGAGGGGAGATTTTCATGAGGCTGTTTTCTTCTTTGTTATTGTTCACTTAATAATCTCATCTTTGATAGGAATTTTTATTCCTACAGATTTCGTGTCTCTCTGCTGCTGGATGGGAATCTGACTTTGAGACACACATCCAGCTGCTTCCATTTTGATTTAATGCAGACAAACCTAATGCAGTTAAAGAGTAGGCTGCCAGCAGCCCATTCAGATCAATTTGTGATCTCATATGACATTATCTGGAAGAAGATAAATTTGTATTCTTTTGTGAAATCTACTTTCTAAGACTAGTGGTTTATTTTTTTATGTATCTCTCTGTATAAAAACACATACATAGTAGGCTAGCAGAGAATGACTGCCAAAGAGTTTTTACATTGGGAGGATTGCATTTGAAGATTCAAAGTGTGAGATACTGCATCAGGTAGACATAAATACAAAAGACAAAATCAATAAAGAATTTCCCCCAAAAAAGTCACTCAAAAGAATGAGCTTGAGAAGAATACTGTTTAACACGGGCCTGCATATTTTTTGAATTAATATAATTAAACTTTGATCAGGAATTATACCTGCTGCTTGTTTACATTTCATTAGTTATAAAGGTTAAGAATGTTTATGTGTAATAATGCTACAACAAGTAACAGCCACAACATACAGATGAAAAGAAAAGAAAAAAAATATAAATAAATGCAAAGAGTCTAAAAAGTGAGACGCATAGGAAATTATGCAAAGTTCTTAGAAATAAAGAAATTTGTGAGAGAGAAGTAGGTTGACTATCCAGGGACCTTTAAGTACAATGAAACTCACCAAGATATTAAACTCTGAATCTCAGACTAGCAAGACTCTGCTTCTAAAAAGCAATTTAGAGTATTCTGATTGCTCTGAAAGAATTTAGTCAGACATCCTGGGGTTTTCAGAGCGTAGCTGTGGGCTTGGGCAGTGATGTAAAGCTGGCTATATTGTGTCTGCAGACCCTTCACCGTCCCTTCTGCCAAAGAATTTCTCAACCAGCTACAAACTGTTCACCTGAAAAACCTACAACCCATTCCCATTTCTATCACAGATTTCCTCTATGACTGACTGTGGAATGCTTGGTGTACGGGGTGAGAGCTAATGGCAGAAAATGGGAACATTTCACAGCTGCCAGGTTCAGGAGCATCCTGGGAGGTTTTGTATTTTGTATCCCTGGGAGGTGGGATGGTATTGACTTGTTGACCCTCTGTCCTTATCATTCTGCCTGACTCTCAGAAAGAAACCCTCTTGGAGGCCACAGGTCACTATGAGGTGAGGAGGTGAGGAAACCTGAGTGTGCTGGCCCCGCAGTCTTTCCTCACAACCTCAAGGCCATATTTCAATGCATACTTTAGGGAGCAGTTCCCAGCTATTTGTTGGCCTAAGCCACTTCCTTTTCACAGTGTATCATACCTTCATTGCACTGACATTGTAAATGGGTTATGTTGACTGAAAAAGAAAAAAAAAATAACAAAAAAACCCCAGTTTGATGGAAAAAAAACCCAAAACATTTTCTCCAATTTGTTTTAAATTTAGAGCATGTCCATGTTCAACCACACAAAACAATGTGCCAGGTCACCCAGGGTTAGAATGGGTTGTTTGCAGGGCAGGATTGAAAAAAGAGCAAACCTAAGAGACCTTAAGCTATCCAAAGANAAAAAAAAAAAAAAAGCCTGAGTGTATCTCCAGGGCCTGTTTTCCTCAGATTTCCTGGAGAAAATGTCACATTAATAGGCAAATAAATAATAATGCAGAGGATGGGGTTTGTTTGACGGGTTGGAAATTCAATGGAATGGAATACAATGAAATAGGAGTATTTCAGTTGGAATGAACTTACCAGGATGACCTCACCAATTCAGGGCTGTCCAAAAGTTAAAGCATGTCATTAAAGGCATTGTCCAAACACTGCAATGAGTATTTTTACTGTTCCAACAACAAGACTCCATAAATATTTGAAATGCAAGTATGAAACAAAGAATGGCCAAACCCTGAACTTTTCCAGAAGAATTAAGAGGATTAAAAACTCCTAAGAAATGCTAAGATGGCATTAACATCCACTTTGACAGGCTTGTAAACATAATGCTGGATCTGTGGAAAAAAATCTGGTTAGGGTTCTGGGTTAGGGTTTGGGCTAGCATTAGGGTTAAGCCCTCAGAGTTAGAGTTAGGGTCAGGGTTAGGGTTAGCCCCTTCCTATTCCTCATACTCCTGTTCTGTTTGTGTCTAAAAGGGCTTCTGTATCACATGAACTGAACATATACTCCAACCCTGTTGCATTCAGACTGCTTTAATTAAATCCTAATCCCAGTTTGTAGTATGGTGCTCAGTTAGGCTAGAAAGACATTATTTCTTATGTCTGAATCACTCCAGGTGATATGGTATTTTTAGAGGGTAATTTTTTGTTCTATCCTTTAATTACCCTTACATTTTCTCTTTCAGCTACTCCAAGACCTTTCATAGCAGAAAAGAAACAATCAGCAAAAGTTTGCTCTTTTTGGTGCAGATTTTCTAAGCAAACTTTATAAATTGCAATAGAATAAATACATTCTTTTTGTAAATTTAGCAAATTCAAAAGATTTTTTAAAAAGGTATTTTCTGAGTTTGCTAACTACACTATTTTACATGTTCCTGAAGAAAATCAGAGCTAGCATTCAATCTCCTTACGACTTAAATCCACAAAGGGCTGGTTTTTCAAGGGAAACATCTGTGTAATGCAGAAAGTCTCTTATCCTTGTTTCAGCTGTTCTTTCTGATTATTTTGCAAGACAACACAATGATTTTTTTTCTCCCTTTTTTTTCCCTTTTATCTCCATCCTCTTTCAGACTTGTTTCATGTAATCAAGTTTTAGGGGAAAGGAAGAGCCTTTTAGGATGTAATCACACAATTATATTCACAGAGGCAAAGTCTCTTTATGATGACTTTTTACCTAAAAAGAGGTGGAGCTTTCCAATGAGCCCTGAGGATCTGTATTTCTATGGGAAGGCATAGTGTCTCATAAGTTATGTCTCACATCATAACATACAGATCCATGTTGTGGCAGGCTACAGACATAGAATGGATATTCACCAAATATTCTCCAGGAAATGGGAAATAACTGCTTGCTTTAGAGCATGTCTGTTTGTCCTGTACTCTATTCAGAAAAAAAAGTGATTTCTATAGTATTCTATTTGAAACGAATAATGCCTTTATCACAATGTACTAAATGTTTTTGTTTTATTTTCATTTACTGTAAGGAAAATTTTGGAGTTCAAATGGTTATTAATCAAATTTACTGGAAGCATTTTGAACTGTAAGTTCTTCCAAAACTCTAAAAGCCAAGAAGAGGGAATAATAATAATCATTGCAGAAGTATCACCAAAGCTCTATTTTAATGAACAGTTCTCTGTAATTAGAAACCCTCAGTTTACACATATAGGGATACTCAAATTTGTGTAGAATCATTAACTTCAATGAAACTTTCCCCATTGAAAATATAATTGGGAGATCATGGGCTGCTTTGAGTAGGTTGGGGCTACTTGGGAAATTCTTTATCCTAGATGACTAAAATAAGAGCTAATAACCCTGTTGCTTGCATAGTAAACAGTTATTTAGAATTTCTACTTCCTTTTCTCCAATCCACCGTCCAGCTTTAAGCGATTAATTACGCATTATCTCAATTAGACTAATTAAAGTGAGGATGAAATTATACTTTCACTAGAGTGAGTCATTTGAAAGGAATTTGCCAATTCCCCATTTTACTCACTTTTTTAAAAAGCAGCTGTTGTTTTCACTTTTCCTTGTTGCACAATAATGATCATGCTGCAATTCATTAGGGTCTTTTTTGAAAAAGCTGACATTTTTCACATGGTAAAGAGTTCTGAGAGTTTAGGCTTCCAATTCATAACTAGACAGAGGATTACATTTCCTGACAAAACCAGTAATTTTTCCACTAGAAAAAAAACCCCAAAAACTGGGTAACGAGAAAATATTCTCTTAGCTTGAAATATCTCACGTTTGCCACCATACAATAGCACCCCACTACTTGTTGCTGTGAATTGTTGACTTAGTTGTTTGGACAGCTGAGTATTTCCTGGGAAAAGGTGAATAAAACAGAACAGAGCTTTCACATGCTGGGCATCTGTACTTGTATAGAAAACACTGTTTCACCTTTTTCAGAGCAGATTTTCACTGCTCAGATTTTCCACTTTCTTCAATAAAATCCAGAATCAGGTGTCCCATAGTCCAGAATATCCTCTTTAAAAAGGAAACTGCTATCTACTATTGAATGATAAAATTGAGAGAGTTTTGTTTCATCTCTGACACAGATTATATCAATAGTTTTGAAGTAGAGAAAAAATAGGGTGACAGGCAAAAAATTTTGTCCACAGCTCTACTAATCATTCTTTTTCTTTATACAGATTACAAATTAGGAGTTCATGAGTTGTCTATGCTAGCATAATTCAGATTCTCAGATTACACTAAGATTTAAGATACATATGTTTAATCATTAAAAGTAATTTTCTACTGCTTCTCATTTCCTCATTGGTGTTCTCTGTGTTGTTTTTGGTCTTGCAGTCCTACTTAATTTTACAGTCATGATACATATCAGACATGACTTTTACCCTCTTCTGTGTTTAGAAAAGTTTACTCATTTAAAAGTAAAATCTCAAAGAATTTTCAAAATATAAAAGGGGTTCTGATGCTTACCTCAGGAATTAAATTAACTATTTGTCTCAGTGAATTTGAGTTATACTTTGCATTTCCACAAATATTTTCTGTCTGACTCTTTTTAACGGTTGCCTTAGGCAGTCTCAAGTTATTTTCAGTCTTCTTTCTTTCTTTGGATTTTGAAGTCTCACTAGTTCTTTTTTCTTTTTTTTTTTCTCTGTGTTTTTCTTTTGGATTTATAATTTTGAGCACTGGCCACTGAGGCAAATTTATTTCTCTTTGCTTTCTATGAAGTGCTTTGATGGGTTCCTCATGCTATCTCTGGCTGGCATATTATGTTAAATAGTCTTTCTGCCTTCATATTAAGGGATTATAATGTGTTTCTTAATTTGGTATGATACAGACTCTACACTTTGAAGCTTGTAGAACACAGAATTTATCACCCTGATTTATCTTCTTCCAAAGGGGTACAATCCTGTTGAGGACAGACAGCAGCAAAATATTTTCAGCAATGTTTTTCCACTCACCCCAAAACTTCCTTTCAAAACCAGACCCTAGCAAGAAAAGTTTTCACGGTGCTCACACAGAACTTCAGTGGCCATGTGGGGAAGCAAATCCAGGAAGATCCTGCCAGTGCTGGCACTCCAATTCCCACTGGCCCGTGTTCCACTGGGAATAGCAACAACCTCGTGCGTGCAGCTCTGCCCTGAAGCACAGAGCTGCAGTGACAGTTCAGCTGGGTTGGTGACTGCTTGTGTTAATTTATCTGGTAATAAGGAAGTGACAAACAAAGGCATTTACATATATATATATATATTTAATCCTATTAAACCCACCTCCATGTTGAGGCATGAAAACACCTGGTACCATCTTTCCTCAATGTTCGGCACAGTCTCTTCTCTCTAGGGTTGCCTTCCCCTTCCCCTAGCTCCAGTTTCTCCCTCCAGCTGCTCTTATTTACTGGTGGTGTCTCTTCTTTGCTGCAGAGTACAATTCCTTAGAGAAGAACAGAGAGCTCCACCCGATCAAATACCACAACAAAAATCTAATACTCTTCTCAGTCACATCTACTTTTTTACAAACTATGCCATCAACCACAGCTACATGAATTTAGTGCATTTCATACAACCTAGAGCAAAAAGATACCTTTAATTGCTGCTAAAGGTTTTCATGGTCGATAGTTCTAAAATACAATCATTTAGGAAATAGAATAGCATGCATATGACATGAAAATAGCCAAGTTCAGATATATTCAGATATAATATTCAGATATAAATGAACAAAAAAAATTGAAAATTTTTTAATCTTTTTAAGTTGGTAACTTTTCAGATCTTTTAATCTGAGATAATTCCACAACACAGCCTGGAACCTTTTGGCTAATTCAGAATAATTTAAGTCACACTATAAAATATCCATATTTACAAATGTATTATTAAAAACTACTAAGTGAAGTAATTTCTCCCACAATATTATAATTTTGAATGAGTAATAACCATTATGATGTTTATCAAACGCACAATTAAACTGTGAGTTAGTGTTTTACAACCATATATTAAACAAGGACCTTACCTACTGTTCTCTTTTAAATCCTTCTCTCAGTACAAAAAATAAAAAGACTGCACACCTTTTCAGCTAATGAAAATGAAAAAAAAAATTAAACAAAGCAAGATGTCAACTCTTACTTGGTGATAAAATAAATGAAAATAAAATAATTAAAACATCCTTCTTACCATGTAAAGCTTGTGAACACACAGAGCTTTCTCCTACTAAGTAGTGCTGGAGAAAAAAAAGGAATTGCTACTCATAATACATGTTAGCAATTATGTCTGTATATGATTCATACCAGTTTCAACTAAGTATTTACAGAGACAGGTTATTGTATTGTTCTTGTATCAGGCGGACAGTGCTTACCAAACTTCCAAACTTTGTCTTGGGGGCAAAAAATGTAGTTCCTTGTGATTCACTGTGCCATGAATTCAGCTAACTCTGTGGATTTATTCAAGGAAGCAGCATAGAGACGACTTCTACAGCTCACTGCAAGACTGAAACTGATGGATGCCTCAAGCACATCCTCCAGATCAAGTGTGGTCTTCTCTCAAGAGGGCTTAGAGTTCCTTCTTTTCTTGCTGAGGTTTTAATTTCATCCTATAAACTATTTTTAAAATGTTAAAAGACAAGTTATTGCTATGTTCCAAATTCCATAGGCAAAATTATTTTCAAAAATCCAGTGAAAAGTTTATTTTCCAGTCTGCTGAAGCATTTTCTGTAAGAAATTCTCTACTTCAAGGCTTTTAGTAACTTACACCATAACTGATAACATATTTGTCTCTATCTTCATGCCACCAAGCTGTGATTACTGGTAAAAAAATCCTAAAGCTACGATGGAGATTTATAACTATTTCTTTTTCCTGCAGATGATGCAACTGTAATTATTTGAAAATTTCTAAATGAGAATATGGATTCTGATGGGATTCTATTCATAGGTTGGCACCTGCAAAGAATTTTCTGGCATCTGTAGGAATATCTTTCTATTACTCTGTTAAAATCATTGAAGACAAAACAACGCTCTGGGATCTCTGAAGACTTCCAGATGTGGGAAGAGAAAGTAAGAAAAAATTAGAAAAAATTTCATTAGTAAAGTCGACTTTTATATAGTTCCAAACTAACTCTTTACTCTGCAGTTTTATATTTGAGGACACATTGAGGGCAAAGGGGCTTTCAGAGACTTATTCCAAGGTGGTAGAGTTTGAAGATTGTTCAGATTCTGCCACGATTTTGTAACATCTGGCCCAAAACACCTCAAGATTCAATCCCACTGTGACAGTTACTTGAATCTCCCTTACAGGTTCCCCAGTTATTGTCATATTTCTGGGACAAAGTAGCTGAAAGTTGTTGAAGAAAAAGGTTTTCAAAAATACAATGCCATTATGTAGTTTGTGTAATCCCCAAAAAAATCTAAATTTATAAAAAGCTAATTTTAAAAAAAATTCTATTTTCCCATTTTAACACGTCTTCAAGAGCTATTTTGTAAAAAAAAAAAATCATATTTTCTCTTCTATGATGGTTGATAGACCTCTTTGTTTAGTTCCTGGGGGAAGTGAATCAGACATCTTTTAGATACTGCTTATGATGGCACCATTATTAATATACACAATGTCTTGCTGACTGATCAACGTTACGTTAGGCAGCATAATTTTATAATGCCTTCAAGAAATGATATTCAGAAAATCTACTCAAGCCTACAGTTGTATCTTTCAGGTATTTGCAACCATTTTCCTTTCTAACAAAGGGAAGGGCTGAAGAACAGTTCTAGACAGAAGGTGAAACAGCTTTAACCCTCAAATTTTGTAGAAGAGTTTTACTGTAGCTAAAATAAAAATATCATGCTTGGAGTGATATTAAATTTATTAACAAAGCACAATGCTTGGGTGACACAGACATGGAAACCCCAAGCTATCTTTAAGGCTCCAAGATTTTAGCTAATGCTAATAAAACAGGAGTACAGTCCCTGAGGGAATATTATTTTAAACATTAAATTGACAGTTTGAGAAGAAATATCCTTGATTAGTTCTCTCTGATTCACTTTTGTTTGTATAGAGCAGAGAAAGCATAAAATTTTGGTATTTTGAGAAAATTTTGGGGTTCTAGTTTTGTGACAAATTTTCATGTAAAGTAGTATTTAATAAAATAGTAAAATAGCTAATTCCTCTGTGGCTGGTCTCAATTTTGTGTGTGCCACAACATTAAGAAAGGCAACCCTCCCTTTCAAAACAAATTCGGGGTTATTAGAATATCCTATAATGAGGTTGTTACACATCTGTTCAGTATTCTCACTTAAAATACAGATATGCCATGACCTCCATAAACAGAGCTGCACATAAAATGGTGTAAAGGTTAACTGCATTTCCTTACATTTCCTTACATTCCTTCACTGCACTGCAGCAGCCACTGGGGTGCCCATGACATTTAAACACACTTTCTTCTCATTTGGCTCTTGAGAAAACCCAATCCCATCAAAGAAGTAGGCTGTAAACAGATTCACAGAACGATAAACTAGCTTAGCTATTTAGAAAGGTGAAGATATTGAGAGCACTTACACATTTTAATGACATGAAATCCATGCGATGGAGGGTAAAATGATCCTAAACCAGCTTGACACATGGTTTAGTGGTAGCACAATGCAGTGCCTAATGGGAATCCTCAAAGAGAGAATGCCAAGGAGGCCACAGATCCCTAAGGAGGGAAATAGAGCACTAATGGGAATCCAAAATCTTGCTGACTGAAGCAGTGTCATTGACATGCTCAGGGAGAAATCAGTCTATTTTTAAAACCGATAGTAAGCATTAGAGCTATGATGTAGGGCCTTTGAGGTACTAATGGTAAAAAAGGAGTTTTAAAGAATGGGATGTCTGTTACTCTCCAAAGTAAATGTGTACTTTACTGTAGTGGGAATATTTGTATTTAGAAAATTTGCATATTAATAGTGGGGATTAGAATTGAAATGGTCTTCATTTGGATAACACGGGTTTACAATTTGTCCCACAGAGCTTTCAATGGGAACATAACTTCATAAGGACTGATAGCTGTCATTTTCCTTTCTTCTGCATTTTCTAATTTCACCCACCAGTGGAACAGGCAGTGTTTTATTCATAAAACAAGGTCACAGAAAGGATTTTCACAGCTTAATCTTGCATAACATTTTAACAAGCAAGACCACCCTCTCTACCTTTTTCTGTTTTTGTAATATTTCATCTCACAGAAATATCTGGAGTTTCAGAATATCTGGGGAGGCATTTAACATGAGCAGTTTGCATTATTTCGTAGAGTCTGGCAAACCTTGGTGCAAAACAAGAACTCTACATTGGCACAAGACCATAAAAATCACTTGTTTTCACTAATGTGTAGGATTTTGTTGCATAACCAAATATGTGATACTAATATATCACACCCTGGATGTCATATTTAAAATACAGGTACAGCCTGAGGATCGCATTGCATTTGATACACTAAAATCACATCCTTCATCTATTGTGAAGTTGAACAGGCTGCTTACAATCCTCTACAGGAACATTCTTCAGGTTAGACAGGAAAGTCTGTGGACCTGTCCATCATTCAATAACAGAGCTGCTGTGTCTCCACAGAAGTCCCCAGTATTTCATAACTTTACTCCCAGAAGTACTCCTTGGTCATTATCCATGGGAATGGCAGCTCTGTGGACAAGCATCTGTAAAAACACATGAAGGAATCTTAACAAACATGACCCTTCTGGGGGAAAACCTCACTCCTGTGGCCAGGGAGGCGGCAAGTTCCGTTCCCCAAAGGAATTCATTTTCCAGGAGTCTGAGATCAAAGTCATCTACAGTGGCTTCTGCTCCAGCATTATCAGCTCAAAGCAGTGACAGTTTTTTCAGACCTGTGTGATCAATAGCCCACCCAGAGGACCTGTACCTGAGCACAGGTGGAACACCTCTGTAGAAAATTCAGCAGGGAAGACTGTACCATCCTGTCGCCCAAGGTGTGGTCCTGAAAGACAGTGATGATTTCTCCTCTGAGAGCAGCTCTGTTATTTTCTCCTTGCATTTCTTCTTTTCCCCAGAGATCTGCAGAGCCTGGAAAAACAGGTAAATGGAACCAAAAGAACACAGCCTTAATTCCGGGGGGTGGTTGTCTGGGTTAATTGCTGCAGTGGGAATTACTGTTAGGAAGATGCACAAATTGCTGGTGATATGATCTGAGGCAGAGTACCTGGACTGCTTGTGATTCACTTTTATAAAGAGGCTTTTACTAAATATATTAAAGGTGCATTTTGTGCTCCTCCTAAGACTGCTTAAATTACGGGTGAGAAGAACAGGCATCTCAAAGCCCCAGCACTATTATCTGTTAGGTCACACAAGAGCCACTTTAGCAGAACTTTCAGGGAATGACATCAAACCAGTTCCTTAAGGTAAGACAAATTCCCTTAAACATAGACAAAGAGTAATTTAAAAAACAATATAATCTTTTCAGATCTTCTCTTGGTCCCTTTCCTGCAAACTCTCTGGCTTGCAAGACTCATGAGTAAAGGGGCAATAAAATCAGATAACCCATGATTTATATATTAGATTCTTATAGGGCTGTGTTTGCAGTGAATTTCGTATTGGAGCCATGCAACAAAAAGAATCTGTCTTTAGACAATGCATAACTTGTGACAGCAAAGGCTCTGCATGTTTGGTAGACATAATTTGCTGTTTTTTCTAACATCTGAAGTCAGAATGTCACATCAGAGTGACAGTTTCATTGTACTTACAGCTAAATTAATACAGAAAGTAAACAAGAAACTGTTGGGCTCAAAGCAAACAGAAGATGTTTGCTATCCTCTCATAAAGCTCCAAATTAGTATTTTTAAATGCCAACAAATAAGGCACACATGTAATGCAGTTACAGATAAATCAAGACTGACCCATTTTATGCTCCACAGAATTTTGTTGAGCTGTCTTCCAATGTTAATTGAGGTTTTATATAGCAGCTTTTTTTTAATAATAATTTTCTCTAATTATTATTCATGTGTCTTAAACCAGTAGGAGATGATACAATAAACAGATTAATTATTGTGACCATGGTACTTAGAACAACAATGCTGAGTGTTTCAAAAGTGCTGATGTTTTGATTAGATTGATGGGGAGAAAAATAATAAAATTACATGGGTATTTTCTTAGTGAATAATATTCTTTATCATAGTATGGAACTGTATGCATAAGGTGCTTAGCTATCATCTTCAATAAGCTGACCACAGATTTAGACAGAAGATTATATCCATTTAACTTTTCCAAAGTTCTAAAACAACTGCACTTTTAACATTCCTAAGACACAAACTTTTGTTGTGAAAAATCATGTTATTGTTCCAACAATACTTTTTGGAACGCCAATATCAAATATCAATTTTAGAGGATTTTTTTCTTAGTTCTAAATGTTAAAATTACAGACTAAAAATGCAAAGGTGCTTTTTGCTGGTGGTTTTTTTTTTCCCTAAAACCTACCTCTTTATACACTGATGTGGCCACAAGAGTTACCTCCTAGTTTATCTTCATGCAAAAGGAATCCAATTCAGGACATTCTGTCTGCAGCAGGGTCTAATGAAGGTAATCTTACTAGCCATTGAAAATAGGGCCCTGGCACTGAATGTGTAATTTCTGACAAAACTAGTAACACCTTGAAATATCAAATATCTTAAAATAATAAGTATCCTTTAATACCCTTAAAATATTAAGGAAAGTCTTGTAAATCATCGGCATGTGGCAATCATCCATCAAGCCGTGTAGATCATTGGCATTCTCTGATTACACGAATATAATCTGTGGGGTTATAAAATGTTTTGCAACTTGTCCTCTGCAGAACTACACTTAGAAACTGGTGAATGTGAATAAGTTGTCTGCACACAAATTCACTAAACAAAAGGGCAGCTCCTTGCCATTTGACACTGAACTCAAACAGTTCCTACGTCTGTTTTGAATAAATTGCAAATTTAGTGATATGAAATTTATAATGGAGTTCACACATAAACCGCTTAAAGTTATTGACTAATGTATCTATTTTCTTGAGTGACAACATTCAATATGCACAAAAATGTGGAAGAGATGGCTGCTCATTATTTCCAATAAACACTCTCAAGACCACCTTACCTTTCTAATATTTTCCCTGTTTTCTTCTCCAGTGAAAAAACTATTTCAAGATTTAACAACAAAAGGAAACTTTCAGCAACTTCTACAGATGTTAATTCTTTTCAGATTTTATAAGAAATTTTTAACTATTAAAACACTCGCAATTTTATATACAGTAGAAGTTTTGGGATCTACATATAAAAAATAAAAATCTCATCGATTTTTTTTCTTATTAATCAGAGGGGTACAAAACTATTTATAAAGCAATTTCTCTTAAAGACAGCAAAGTGATTGGATAAGTTCTCCATATGCATCACCTCAGCAGAAACTCACTGATTGCTCTATATAGAACTACTGTAAGAGTAGAACAGGTTACCAAGATTAAAATACCTACTTTCTGAAAAGTAGAACTGGGAATTCTTTGGAAGTCAGTCAAATAATAAACAACCTGTATAGAACCAGGATGTTGTTTTTAAAATTGCAACTTTAAATATTTCATTCTTCTTTAAATGCAACCAAACAATCCTTAAGATTAAAGGTGCTGAAAAACGTACTCAGCATATTGCAATTATTTGAAATTTAGATGCTGTGTCTTTCATTTCACTTCTGCACTTGTCTTAGAATATGTTGAGATAAATTACATCTATTTCAAGACTAATTTGGGAAAACTGAGCTGAACAATAAATAAATAGAGAAAATTATTGAAAATTAAAATTAGGTCCAACAAGCCTTCAAATGAAAATCATGTTATTCTTTGAAAGTCTGGTTGACCCATAACTTCCTCCATATGTGTCTGTGTGTGAAGGAAGTATAAGTGAAACAGCAAATACGTTCAGCAGCTCCCACCTAGCATAGAGGTGTTTCAAAACATGCAAAGAGGAAAATGAGATCACTGTGTGTGGATTACTGTTTGTTATAATAGGAAATCCTCTGCCTAGAATTCAGCCACATTTATCAAGACAAGATTAATGACACTTAGTTATAAATTAGCCATATGTCAGAATCCATAGAGAACAGACTGTCTTGAAGCTGGTACTGCATGATTGGGAGTCCTCAAAATCATACTCAAACTCATGCCTTAATTAACTGATTGAAGTGTATGGAAACAGGATACAAAATCCTGAATGCAAAAACTCTATTGCAAAATTCAAAATACCCCGAGTTTTGTCCTAGAATCTCAAGCATACTCCGAGAAGAAGCCGTAAGCCTTATTCCCATATATCATTGTCTTTCTGGCAGCACAGAAATGACAATGCAATTCTGAAGATTGCATACATTGAGCCTCTCTGACTTAGTGTTCTGCAGAAGTTGTTAGCAGTCAGTCTGCACTCAGGACAGGTGAGCACTAATGCCCACAATAGAAAATTGACTAAATTTCCATGGATTTTTTTCCCAAGGATAACTCAACTGCCCTCTTCCCCATGGTCCAAAGGACACCTCTTGTCAGCTGTCACTTGTCACAGAATGATTATGTCCTCCAGAAGACTTGTGACATCAAAATGTGCGTGCGCACACTAATTTTGATGTGCATCCAGACCAATGGCAGGTTTCCACCTGTAAATGTGTATTGCAAGTAAATATGGGATTTAGTAAATGAAATATTTGTAAGAATTGCCAGCATAATGGAGCTCACATCTGCTTTCGACTATCGCAAATCATTTGTAGTGTCAGTTGTTTGGTTTGTTCCTAAGTTTTAATTCAGAGCCTTTTTCTGGCTCAGCTTAGTACATGAAGCAGGCTTGCATGCCAAAGCTGTGATTAACTTTATGGATGTAGTGGAATTATGGAAATGCATCATGCAAAAGTGCGTACTTGCCAAAATTATTCCATGACCTTGTGCTTTGCTGAGTTTTAAATAATTCAGAGATGTATTGAATGAATAAATTTGTGCTGCTTGTTACTCTAAACAGTCATGCTTTCACTTTCCTTGCCATTTTTAATAAAGCCTCACTTTCTAATATTCATGAAATATTGCATTTCAATTAAATTACATACATATTGAGGAAATAGTTTTCCCTAAGCTGTTTAGTGTTGACACCAACTGTCATTTGCCTTTTCTTTTTGTATAATAACCATGGAGGTTTTATGTACAGGCAATATAAAGCACTGTCACACTATAATGAGAAACTTTTTTGATCACGTATAGCACAAGAGGGAATAAACCTAAGCTATTAATAAACCTAAGCTATTAATGTAACTTAAAAAAACACATACTCAGTCCAAGCTTAAGTTTTCCATTCCGGTATTTCAGGTGCTCAGTAAGAACAGCAGAACTCAAGTCTTTGAGCTGATTCAATTTGAGGAGAATCTGCTTTTAAAGTGCAAAGGTAACAGAAGAGGCACAGTTAAACGGTAGGTATTTTAAACAACACAGAAAGTAAAGGAGTATGCAAATATAAAGTTATACCACACTGAAGCAGCAAAATGCTGTTCTGCAATAGGTCATTATTTCATTGCAGGTAAACTGATTAAAATTATTTTGGTTAAGGGTATTTACTTTTTAAAATGGAACTTCAATCATTTTCTTATTTATCAGAAATAAACATTTGCAAATTGAAAATAAAGTTGTGAAGTGATAGAATGAGAAGAAACAGCCTCAAATTGCACCAGATGAGGCTTAGAATGGATATTAGGAAAAAATTGACAAGGATTGAAAGAGGCTGCTCAGGGATGTGGTGGACTCACCATTCGAGGTGATACCTAAAATACATGGATAAGTGACACTTAAGGACATGGCTGAGTGGTGAGTTTGGCAGTGCTGGGTTAATGGTCAAGGTCAATCATCTTGGAGTGCGTTTTTTCCAACCTCAAGAATGCAGATTCTATGATACAGTCCTTTCCAGTCTGCCTGATTTAATTCCCCACCATTTGGAAAAAAATCAACAGTTTTTTAACAGGACCAGAAAGACCCCATGAAGTACATATTGCATATCACCCTCTATGACTGATGTAGAGAGAGAAAATTTGTTACAGAGCTGGAACAGGGCCTCATTCTCAAATGAAAGCCACAAAGGCTCCTCTGATTTCAAGACAAAAACCATTGTTACAGTACAGCAGTTGCAGATAGCAGGTACCACACAGATACTGTGGAAGTTTATTCCCAGAGTGCAAATGAATATATTTTGTGAAAAAAAGCAAATATTAAATAAAAGTTATGTTAGCACATATCCAGAAGGCCAGTAAATGCCTCACAATTCTAATTTGTCATGTCTTGCTGTTTTCAAATAGCAGGGGCAAATGTGTTGGCGAGCTTCACCTGACAGATAAAGATTCTCATAAATGTCTATAATGAAATACAAATAGTTAATATAGGGGATCTCCAGCAGCGTTAACTTTAAATTGGCCCTAAAATACTGATAAACTCCAGTGAAGTAATCACCAGCCCCATTTGTCATAATGTTTTCAGCAAATTATCTCAAACTGTTCTGGTTCCTCAGTGTAACTAAGAGGCCACAAATGTTTGCCCTGAAGCACTGACCATCAGTCTTAGGAAGACAGTGGCAGAACCATTGTGAAGAGCTAGACAAAATGAAGTCCATTACAGCAGCAAAAGCTTTTGATTCCGTAAATGAAGCTATTTTTAAATATATAGAAGAACATCACAAATATTCATTTTTTATTGTCTTAGGCAAAGAGGTTGTCTGCAGCAGAAATACTCAAATTACCAGTTCAGAAGTTTGGAGTGAGACAGATCATGAGTCTTCTCAAATTTCTTCTCTTTCATGATTTTGAGAAAATGTGAGTGCTTCCTGGGCACGTAGTTTCCTGTTTAGATGTCACCGACACAATTACTTACGTGACATGTGAAAGAAAGGCTGCACAAAAACACATTCAGTGTTTTTTGAGCCCTAACTCCACTTTAGCTTCCTGCAGGTAAAGGGAAACATTTTAGTTGACTTTAGCAAGTAGAAGACGTACTCAAGACTGAAAGAAAGAATTGCAATTTGTGCTGCTTCCTTCCATTTCTTCTAAATCGAAATGTCATTTTATAAACAAGGCAATCCTAATAGCAGCAATGCTATCTGGACTAAGACAAAGCTATGATTTTTTCTTTTTTTTTTGAGCAGTAGTATTAAACTCCAAATCAATAGGATATCTATCAATATTTGAAACCAAAACAATGCCAAGAAGAGTATACCTAAGGGTATAATCAGATTAAAACTGAAGGCAAAATAGGTCCTTAATTTGTTTTCTTTCCTTGAGATCAAAAATTTGAAGGATTTTAGGATCTGCCTTAGTCAAAATAGTAATTTGAGATTAGACATTTTTTCTTCTCTTTTATAATTCTACATTAGAGTATTAATTTTACTTTCAATTTTTTTAACTGTTAAATAATTCCTTATTATCCGAATAACTCATATTGAATGCTATCTCTAGTCACACAAGAGGTTAACACCTTACAGGTATCACTGTGACCTCTAAAACTAATAGTCATTTGGGTATTTTTCAAATATTCTTAAAGGTTTCTTGTTTTCATTATATAGTAGAGGTTTCAAAGCCAGTATGTCCTTTAATCACTGATGGGAAAAAAAAAAGTGAAAACAACTAAGAGACAAAGTAAGAAAACACACACTTAAGCAGCAACTCTTAAGGACCAGATACTGGTAAATCACAGCATTAACGTTCATGACTCAAACACCGAGTCTAAGCTCATCCTTCTCCCTGAGTCTTCTCTTCTTTCAGTCTTTGTATACATCACTGAGACTGCAAAAATTAAGTGACATAAACGTCTTGGTGTATACGATCATTTTTGTGTGAGTACTCTGGGGTGGGGCACATGCCTTCCCCTCCCTTTGGTTACAGACTCACTGTGCACAGAGCCTGCAGCAGCTCCCCTCAGCCCTTTTGTGCTGCCCTCCATTAAAATATCTGTCAAACATTCAGTGCAGTTCTGCCTGGTGCAGGGGCTGATGACACCCAAGCACTGGGCTCTGAAGATGCTTGACAAAAATGCACACTAAGCACCCCAGGCATGCAGCTTCTTCTCAATTCCTGCCCCGTAACTCATGGCACTCCACTATGTTAGTGCTGTCCTCTGACTTCCCACAAGCTGTGCAAATGCACAAAAACTGCAGCCAGCAGCAACGAGTTATTTATGCTGCATAGTGTGGGATATTAAAGGCTCTGAGGCACTGAGGTAGTGCAGAGAACCACAAGGGATCAGCCTTGGGACATGGGGACACGGAGCACAGCACAGAGGAGTGCGGGCATGGGAGACGACTTGGCTGGAAACAACTCCTCATGCATACCAAAACCTGGACAGACCTGGCTTAAGGGATGATAAAGAAATCATATCAACATAAATACAAGGCAACATATGGAGTATATTTGGGTGTTATGTAGAGCTGTGAACAAATTAAGAAGGAGGTAGGTGCAAAAGCAAGACAATGAAAATCAGAAAATGATCCCTAGTGGATGCTAAAGGGAGGAAGAACAGCTACTTGACATCACATGCCTCATAGTGAAGAGCCTCACGTGTTCCCTTCGCATGTTCCCCTCGTGTTGCTGTCTACCAGCACAAAACCCCCAACATTATAGCCCAGAAGAGCTGGAGAAGGATGAGCATAGCACCAAGAAAAGGGGTACAAACTGAGTTTCTGAAATAGACTCTGTAGGGATATTTTCCTCCTTGTTCACTTGTAATTATATCTGAACTAATTATGATTCCTTCAGTAGAATACTAATTTTTCACTAAAATATTTTGATAAATTCTTGGGTTTATATCTTATATCTGTTTCATGTGTTACACATGTTCACAAGCTAAGGAAGGGAGGGGGGACCTGTATTACACAGACTTCATTTAAGAACTCTTTTTCTATATTTTTTATTTTCAATTAATACTGAGATGTTCCAAAAGCTTGCAAATTGTCTGACATCACATTTTTATGGCAGTCACGTCTTGATTGTAACACTTCTTATGGTATGGACTAATAAGAGATGCTTCCTAAGGGACTTCACAAATTTTCTTCTATCGATCACTGCTGGAAATTTTATGTATGGAGGTAAGATGAGATAAAAGACCATTTTCTTTGATAGCAGAGACTTCAAAAAGATGCTTCTGATTAAAATGTCTCTGATGTCAGAGAATGCCAAATGCTTCTGTACCTCACTTTGACTTCACAGAGTTGCACTTTTATAATGGAACAAAAAGGATGAAGAAAGCCCATCTGAAGTACCTGTATTTTATGAAAAAAGAAATCCGTATGCATATAAACTAATAAAGATTGTTATGCCAGGCATTTTCAGCTCTGGGTTCTACTAAAATAAGAGCCGCTTTGGAAATGGAATAACTAATGCCATCAATTTTCCTTGTAAAATATTATTGGGACATAATCAAAGCACAATGTTGTACTTCATGTAGGAGCTCTCCTAAGTATGATTCTGCAGTTACACAAATGAGAGAAAGGGATGAATATGTCAAGAAAGGTGGCAGCACTGCCAAAGTTAAGTCCTGACATATATGTCATGATCGTGGAGGATTTGTAGAACACATAAGGCCCAAGGTGATATTTGCTTGTAACTCAAGTATGTGTAAAATGAATATTGTGGCATGGTGGCACTTGTTAAGTCAAGTTCAATATGTTCACTTTCATGATGTTCAAGTAAGACATTTGAAAGGATTCAGAATGAATAATAGGCATAAAAACAGAGCAGTGTTTTCTACATGTTAAAAAAGCTGCTTGTATTTTGTGCTTTCAAGTCCTTAAACATAATCTCAGTATTTGTTCAAATTCCTGCTTTATTTACTAAGATGAGCACAGGTAGGACAAGGCACTACATAACTGATTTCACAAAAAGACATGAAGCCATTAATAAAGCATGAGAGGGAATGCAGCATCTTAATGTTTGGAGAGGTACAAATTCTATTGACATGTCGCTTGTGCACTGGAGATCACAAAAATGGCAGAAAAGCTCTCTGAGAATCCTCACATCCTGTGCTATCACAACAGCATCCATAGCCTTTGGTGCTCAAGCACAGTGGAGGACATTTGGCCCTGTCTCTTAATAAAGTGTAAGAAGTTTTACCAAAGCAGGCCAAAGGTTCTCTGAATCCACCATCCAACTGTGGCCACTGGAAGAGACCCAGGAATGCACACAGAGAAACATCTCCAGGGCGCTTTCCCAGCCTCCAGTGTCCCCATGTTCAAGATACCTTCAGCCCAAAATACACAAATTGCAATATTTTTCTTTGTAAATATTTCTCTGTTTTAATGTTTCTCGGTCCATGTGGTATATGCTAAAATTGCAAACCAAGAACAGATGCCCAAAGACACACTTGTCTGATACCAACTAAAGAATGCTTGGTTTTAGTGGTAATTTCTTCTCTGCATTTTAGTGAATTTTAACTTTCAGCATACAAAACACACTCTACAGAGGGTTTGTTTTTTCTCAGTTGTTGAAGTGTAATATCTCATTTAGCAGAGACACATATCTACTTATAGATTTATAAGACACATATCTAAGCATGCTCATTTACTTGCTTTTGTTGAGTGTTGAAATGAAAGGGATTATCTTTCACCCATGTCTGGATGACAAAAGCCTTCAACATCGTAATACAAAATCATACACAACTGCAATCTAATAATGCTTGGGCACAGTAAAAATAATAAAAAAAAAACAACTTTGAAAACTTATTATTTTACAGATAACAGAAAAAAAAAT
The DNA here is from genome assembly GCA_008694505.1 of Cyanoderma ruficeps. Taxonomy (NCBI): domain Eukaryota; kingdom Metazoa; phylum Chordata; class Aves; order Passeriformes; family Timaliidae; genus Cyanoderma; species Cyanoderma ruficeps. The sequence goes on along the minus strand of VZDJ01000057.1, from coordinate 2,480,264 downwards.
GAAACAATATGAAGGATTTGGAATTTTCAGGGGCATTTAAATGTAAAACACTTTTGATTTGAGTATTTTAATTAGATACTCATTCAGTTTCATCATTTGAACCTACCTCTTTCCTTCCTGGATCTGCACTTATCATCTTAAGATAAAATAATAAAAAATTATTGGCTTGCCAAAAAAAGAGCATATTTTAAAACCATCCATGATGAAAAACTCTATGAATTATTATTTTTAACACTCAATCTTACCCTTTTTAAATGAAATGGCATATATTCAGTTTATTCCAGGGGAGTAAGAGTGAGCCCTTGATTCATTCATTTGCATGTAATCTAACAGAGCTACATGCTTTTGAATATAAAGTAAAGGAAATCTGTTTCTTTTTACAGTAACACAGGATAAAGGACTCTCAGGGCAAAGAACTGATAAATAAGGTTAGCTTGTCAAAATTTAAATCACTGTTGGAAAAAAAAAATCCCTTAAATTGTTCTAGAGAGGGCAGTCCAGTAAACATTTTGTTTATGAACTCTGACTGTGCACTCTGTGTATACAAAGTTTTCAGAACTGGTTCTCAGTGTGACACCAATAGCTCGTGACCTATTAGCAGATGTAAAAGCCTCTGGCCTATTCTGTGGCCCAACAGAAAATGGTGAGCTGCTTAGAAGTGGCAACTAAACTAATATAAACTCAATGATCGTTTTAATAAAAACTTCAGCTAGATCAAATAAAGACTTTAATCTTCTCTTGTTCAAGTGTGTGAATACAAGCACAGAATTTCAGGAATAGAATATCCATCATTATGCTGAAAACAACCCACGTAACCACTTAGACCACAGCTTATCTTTTAGTGTGTGAATGAAGCTACAGAAACTGAAGTTAGTCTCTTGCATAAACATTTGTCTCAGTCACATCTGAAAAAACCCCCACAAAAATTAGGTGCAAGAATAGCAGTACTTTATGACTTTTTCATAAAGCAAACTAGAAAGAAATGAAGTCTAAATTGGCACATGTAATTAATTTTTCAGAAAGTAAACCAATATAGGAAAAAGTCACATAAAGGGGTGTTAGTTATACTTAACCTCAAACTAAAAATGGTGGCTAAAGTTGCTGGAAATTGAGTTACACAGATTATTTAACACAGATTGGTAAAATTATTAAAAAAAACCTCAACAATAGAGATCAATAAGGGATTGCAAATAGAAAAGTATTGGTCAATTAAAAAAAAGAAAAGGAAAAACATTTCAATTTCCCTTCTTTGGAATTTCATAAACAGAAGTAAATTAAAAAAATGGTTTGGAAAATGGAATTTTAGTGCAATATATTATGTAGGGAGCTGGATTTCTCATAGAGAAAGCATTGGTCCATTCATTCTATTTGAAACTATTCTCTGCCTTTTGGATGCCAAGTACATGCTCTGTCTTTTGAAGGAGCACTGAAGGATATAATTGAGATGAGATGCTCACTGATACCCTGGACAAGCTCTGCTGATTTTTCCAAATGGTCTGTATTAGTACTGAAGAGGCAAGGAAGGTCTCTATATCACTGTTAGGGTGTGGTTTTCTTCTTCTTTTTTTTTAGCAGTATATATTACTTTTCCATCAAAATATTGCAATATAAGGAAGACAAGTAATACATCTACAAGAATCAAGAAATTAACCTCAGGTTTCTTATTAAAAAATACTGAAATTTAAACCCAGAACTCTAAACAGTGTTGAAATTAAACCAACACACAAAAAAACCCACAAAGAACCAAACTAGGTGTTGCATAGCCTAGTCATATTCACAATAACTTACATTTTATCTATTTTATTTCTACACAGAATTGTAGCAATTTCAGCCAAAGGGTGAAGAAGTAAATCAACATAGTTCTGTCCTGGCTCCAGTAATCCCTCCCTATGAGCATGCCTTCTACTTCTTTTCATGACATGACTCCTCACTTCTCTCATGACCCACACACACAGTCCTCCACAGTAGTTTGCATTTATTTGAAGCTTTTAATCCTCACCTCTGAAAGACTCTGAAGGCTGCTTAACTTGTGTTTTTCTGAACTCCTTAATTTTCTCTATTTCTGTTCTGAACTCCTTAATTTTCTCCATTTCTTCACACATTTACTCCTGCCCAAGCAGCCCCCTTGCCATTCCTATCACTGTGCCTTGTGTGTCAAGCACTAGAAGTGCTTTTTCCTCAAAAGATATTGGTCTGTTGTGAAACCCACTTACAAAGAAGTTGCTAAATCTATATATGCACAGACATACCTGTAAAATATGTATGCAGATACAGGCAGACCAATCATGATAAATTATCTGTCTCCTGGAGAATCAATAAATTGAACATTATTGATAGATTAGTAGGTATGCTCTTGGACAAAGAGTTTGTCTCCTCCCCCATTCCGTACAAAAATAAAAATTACAGTAGCATTCAACTGATAATTGTATGCTGACTTAAAAGTAGTCACCCCAATGTGCCCTAGGAATTACTCATGAGAAGTATTATTCATGGACTGCCCTAACATGTGTCACTCAGCCAGAAGTGATGACTGACTCAACCGAAAGCATTGATTTGTTACCCTGAAATTATTTTTTTTTTCAGAAGTCATTTATAATGTATTCCAAAGCACCAGTCACAGAAGACAGAGCACTTGAGCTTTAATCAGCGCTTAAGTTCCCCCCTGCCCTTCTGTCATTCTATCATTCATAGATAACTAAAGACAAAAAATATTTTCAGAAGCCCTTGAGGAGTGCATGGCTCTGTCTTCACAGAGTCTGCTCCACAGAGCAGAGCAGCTGTTAACTGAGTGAACCGTCATGGACTCAGGCATCCTGGAGATAAAGTTTCAGCAGTAGGCCCAATAACAGTTCAAGAAATGATCAAGAAAACACATAAATCTGGAGCACAGGCTCAGCTCCCAAATGAATCTGCCTGCAGTAAAATATTGTGAGGAGAAATCGTTTTCTACATAGAACTAAGTATTTTTTTTACTTGGTCCCGTGGGGTCTAGACTGATGACTATACTGAACAATAACAAAATATTCTATTTAACTCCCATGTGCTGCTTGTTTTAGTTATTTACTAGGTAACAAAATAAATTCATGTCTTAGTGTTTAAACCCTGATTCTTTAGGTCCTAATATCCAAGCTGGCAATCTTCAGAAAAAGACATATAAGTTTAATTCTCCCTACACTGTATAGGAAATGTAGATAACTTGCTTTGGAATTTGTCAAAAAATTTTAATAGTTATTCTTTGTATAATTTTTCTCCAAACTATGGTCTCCTACTCATTAAAAAAAAAAAAAAAAGAAAAAAATTATGGCTAATTGCTGTGGGGTTTTTTTGTGTATACCCTGAGTTTCTACACATCATTAACAGGTTTCTACACATCATTAACAGAGACTGGAGAAAGGTGTTGTACCAAGCCATGGAGCTAGGACTAGGAGCTACACGGAGGAGAGACATTTCACACACACAGCAGAGTGCAGCTTAGTCAAGGTTAGTTTAGAAGCAGTGAGCATAGATCTCTGACACAGGGAATGAACATCTCCCTGAAACCCAGCTCTGGCTAATTACTGCCATGAGAATGGGAATTTTGGGAGCCTAAGATACAGCTGAGAAAATTCCTTTTAATGGCTTACCTATATCTGTGCTTGCCTGATCGTTCAGATCAGAAGCTACAGTTGGCAAACATTATTTTAGCTTGCCAGCAAGCCAGAAGCTAAAAGCTGATTTAACAGACTGTGTGTTACAGTCAGCCATATTTCTCAGGGCAAGGAAAATTTACAAGAAATCATATGCTTTGGAACAGCCTCATTCTGGTCATTGATCAGGTGTTTCTGGATCACAGAGCTGTCTACAGTGATAACACAGCAGCATTCAGCAAACAAGGAACTCAGCAGGTGCGTACATAACCCAACAGCTTTGAAAATAAATCTTTGATACTAACAGAAAATACCTCTTTCCTATAAATATTTGCTCTGTAGCAAAGCATAGCATGCTGATATGACCTTTATTCAACTAAAATGTCTTTATCACAATAATAAAAGTACAGATCATAGTTATTTGTATTAGAAATTTCTCTTTATAATTTAAAGCTCAATGATAACTTGTTTAAACATGTCATAAAATAACTTCTGGCCTAAATAACAAGTTTTACTAGTCATTTTGAAGATGGATAAAATTATAAATGATAGTTAATAAATTTATCCAACACAAATCTACTTCTTTACTTTCTTACTACATCTTCACCTGTTCCCAGGCAGACTTCCAGGTCAGGGAGCACTGTCAGGATTGAGAACAATCTGTGAATATTATACACTAAGCTATAATGTGAATTGAGGGGTAGTACCATGCATATCCTGGTCCATAGTTGTCTTGATCCTGAACGTCACAGTTTTCTGTGAGTCAGGCAGAGTCGGTGCAGGATAAAAATGTGATTGTCATTACCACCCACAGGAGAAATTGCTCCTTGATGCTGCTCCTGTCCTGGTTATCTCCCACCCAAGAGTGGATTCAATTGTGAATTCCCTTGCCAATTCCTC
>VZDJ01000057.1:2327619-2475727 GCA_008694505.1 Cyanoderma ruficeps | reverse complement strand
AAAACCAAAAAAACCAACAAAACACCACCAAATCAAAAAAAAACCCCAAAAACCAGCAAGAATTTTCCTGTAAATTCCCTTACAGGCAAATTGAAACAAGAGAAACTTCAGTCAGGACTTTCAACCCCAGCTTGATGGCAGTAGGCCATGAGGCTTGGAAGTTAAAGCCCAGCACTTAAACATCTAATAACATAATGTTAGGCACAAGTCAGAGAGGTTTGAATCACTGAGGGTTGAAAGTTGCATCACTGATCATTGTAAGTCTTGAAACATTTTTTGAAACTACCATAAAACACCCAGGAAAACAAGGATGTCAAGAAGCTGCATTTTTACATAGTTAAACTCACAAACTGCGATATAGTTGGATCCTTGTTTTATTTTTTGCCTTTTTTTTCTTGTCTGTTTGTTTGTTTTTAAGTGCAGCAAACAAGCACATAACTGCATTTTCACACACAGACTTTATGTTCTCTGCTTAGGACATTTGTATATATTACAGAGAGCTGGCAGTCAATGACACAAACTGAGAGAAAAGGAAGAATTTCTGATATACCCTAACATAATTCATTTACCACTCACTTCATATATTCAGCTTACTTGAAGAAAATGAAGTGTGTCTGATTATTCCTAATGACAAATTATTCTGCAACACTGAAAGAAAAATGTAAAAGCACAGGTAGGGAATTATTGCTTAAAAGCAATCCAGACTAACATTTATAAATGACAGCCTTAATTCACTATAAGAGAAAAAAACTTGATGAACTAGAGCAAATGGTTTTTAGGCATGTGGTTACAGAGTCAGCAAGGAGAAATTCTCAGAGTACAATTTCTTATTTAGAATTACATAACTATCCATTCTTATTAGCTCTTAATGCTTTCAGTTCTCTTTTAAATTTCTGCATCCAAGTGCCACTTCAAGGTGATTACTCTCCATTCCAACAGTGAAGATGTAAAATTTACATGGCTTCTAATGGAAACCTTAGGAAGTGCACTTGTTTGCAGATATTTACAATCTTTAGCTTACAATTATAATACAAAAGGATGATAAAAAAAAAACTAACAAACGTTAAAAGTGAAAAACGTTTTAAATCAGTGGGTTTCTCCCTTCCCCGTTTTCAAATCAAAATTACTTTGGTGTATTCATCTATTATATGGCAAATATAAGAGGTTAGATAGATAGCTAAATATGGTGCAGAAGTGTGTATAGTTAAACAGCAAGTTCTCACTGACGTTATTTTCATATCTGTATTTTGGCAGATGCGCCAGGTTCAAAGGTGAGGGTTTCACAGCTAACTAAGCAAATTGCAGAAATTAAATCATGTGTAACACCACTGAGGCAATGCACCACCAGTAACCTAAAAGCTCTAAAAGCTAGAACATAATTTTGAATTGCAGACCTTGAAGATCTTCCAGATAGGTTAAAGACAACAATGCTAAAAAAATGTCCTTCAAACAACAATCCCCTTATTACTCACTGGTCTTAGTCAAAAAGGCTAGGAAATAGCTGTGTGATAGTGATGGTGGCAGAAGACTGACCAAACTTGTGAAACTGGGTTTTCATTTATGCCATCACTGCTGGTTATTGATCATTGCAGAGGATTTTTATTTCAAACGTTTAGAAAATTGGCAGTTTTAATAAAATGTTATTTTCTAACAGAAATTTTCCTGACAAAATGAACAATTCCTGTATGAATTTTAAATGTTTTCAATATTAACACTGTAAAAAAACAGTCCTATATCAGCTTGCCAGCACTTAAAACAGAAAGGTTAGTAAGCAGTATAACACACTTTATTATAGAGTTTTTATGAGAATGGCACAGGCAAATATTTGAGACAAGAGTGTGGATTCCACGCCCTTAAGAAAACTAAAGGACAGCAAGTGATTTCTATGTGCATTGCACATGAATTGACATAGCTGGAGCCACTGCCTTTGCAGGGAATAAAGGATCACTCCAGAGACACTAAACAGGCTTTCAGATGTATATTCATATACCTTTAGGGACATAAAACTCTAAAAATAACTGACAAAGTGACTGAGAGTGTCTCTTGAAATATCTATCTATTTTTCCTGCATGCTTAGCCAACCAGGAAAAAGGGAGCTGTGAATCAAAAGCTATGAAGCCGCAGTTATTTTGAGAAGGGTGCTGACCACGACCAGAATCGTGTGCAGCAGCCGTGCATGAGCTCCTGGCTCCTGCAAATACCTGGGTCACTCACACTGCCAAAACTGGAATGAGTTTGTTTAGTCACAGCCCACTTCATGGTTCTTCCACTGCTCTGAACGATGGACAAACAGACTGGACTGCAGGCACCACTACCTTCTATTAGCATGGCCTGGGTCATAGAATTAATCCCAAAACGTTGCCACAAAATCTGCGTCCCAAGATGTCAAGAGGAAGTAATGAGGTAGGAAAAATATAGAAAAATAACTGTCCTATAAGGGAAAGGACAACAGACAGTTTATTTAAAATAAATAAATAACCAAGTTAAACATACACACCGAGTTGTAGATTTGTGCTGCCACTGATTGGCAGGAAATGTAGAGGCACCAAAAAAAGAAGCATTCCAGTGAAAAGTTCCAAATGCAAATAAGCATCAATCAATAAATGCACTAAGTACTTCTACCATGGATGAGGTAATTAACCACTCTGAATAATTTAGCATTGTATCACGAGTCAGTTTGAAATAAACCCCAGTACATTTCATTTAACAGCAGCGGTAGCTAAATGATGAACTGTTACTGCTGTAACTATTTTAATTTCTGGGATAACAAAATAAATAGAGAATCCTTGATCCTGACTAATACTATTTTGATTATGTGAGGAATCAATATAACTTGACAATTTGTAAGGGGCTACGTGATGAACATTTTCATCATGTAACTGAACATTTTCTATCTAAACTGAAACACCTTTCATTATAGTTCATGAAAAAAAACCAAACTACTGAAATCAGTTCTTATGAAAAGTCTGGTCAAAGGAGCTAGCAAGTAAAGAAAATGTGATTCTGACATTAAATACTGCTGTAAAAAATTGTTTTATCACGTAGTTAAGCATGAAGTGCTATATATAAGTAGTACCAAACACCCTTTCACTAAAGCTATACATAGAAAAATATTTTAGCATACAGTTATAATTATAATTACTTTACTGCCCTGAAGACATGTAGGTACGTAGCTGCTACAAGTTATATTTGTTAATGATAATGATTTAAAGATTACAATGAATTTTTTTTTACACTGGTTTTAGAAAGGTAACATAATTACAGAAGAAAAATTATAACTCTTCAGCACAACTAATCAATTTTGATAAACTCCCATGCAAAACCCACTGAAGGAAATAAAGCATAAGAGAGCTGCCAGTGCTAAAGTATAACTAAAGCATCCTTTTTGCAGAATCCCATTGTAAGATTGTAGACTACTTTTTTTTTTTTAAGTTAACTTTCAGGTCTGCTAACTAGACCAGAAATCTTTGTTCTTTCTAATCAAGACAGACTCAAAAAAACATCCTTAGGACAAAATTAAAAAGGAAAACTCAGGTCAGTTGCCCTCATAGCAAATATTCAGTTTAGAACACTATTTAATCAATATTTAAAACATGATTTTTATTTGACACTGGACTGTCACAAAATACAGGAATGTCAGACTAAAATTGATTTTTTTTTTGTTAATAGGTACACTGCAAATATGAGGTTATATTTACATTTGATACACTTTATTTACTATTTCCATTCAGCATTTACGCATATTAAGTAAGAATATCTGGTCACAATGGAAACATTGGCTTTAACTTAACCTCAAATTCAAGAACAACTTGGAATAAATAAATAAGTACTTAGCCACATGAAAAGAAAGGGGAATTGTTTTCTCTGTTTTAAATAATTTGCATGAGGTATAGCATTTCTTAGCCTGCTAACAGTAAGGTCTGCTGATTTAATCTACATACATAATTGCTAAAATATATCTCTGAGCTACGTCCCTTTTAAAATCATGGCAGTGCTCTTTCCATGTATTAGTAGAGATGACAAGTGTGCTCGTAAAGGACTTGTGTCTTACATGGGAATATCTGTGTTAGGTCAAACACAGTAGCATGCAGAAAAATCCCCCTCAGCAGTGCCACAAACTGTGAAAAGAAAATGTGAGAGAAGATATTCAGTACCATCTCCACTGGATCAATTTCTAGGTCAATTGTTTGTCCTTTAAAAAATGTCAAAGCAAGACAAATGTTCACAACTCTAGTTCTTTTAAATAATACGCTACAGTTGAGATCTAAAATATGCCTTATTGTAGCTTCTGACACTATTTTAGATTGAACAATTTTGTCCAGTGTGAGGAGAGTAACGCAAAATAGGAATAGAGAGTCCTCAGGTACATAGCCTGGCTCTGACACACACGTCATATGGCGGCACACACCAAAAAGGCTATTGGTGATCTCACAACTTCAGGGCAAAGGATTTGGAGAATGGGTCATTGATACCTGCTGTCTTAAACTATGCTTCTGCCATTCATTCCATATGCTATTGCAGAGCTTTCATCACTTTAAAGAAATAACTCTTTCTGGGATCACTTCTAAAGTAGGCAGTTTGACCTTTATTAATTTTTGCAGCAATGTCCTTCACTCACACAGGAGCTAATTAGTTGAAGTCCTGAAACAATCTACAGTGAAACACAGAAGTTTCTCATTGAGGCAAAAGAGCTCTTGCTTTTTAGCCAATTAGCCAATGCTAATTGTTCCATGAAGTTAAACAAGATTAGGCTTCCACTTAAAGAAGGCAGGTTCTGCTTTGAAAAACTTGGACACAGAGTTCTGAAATATGAATACAATTTGAATGAGGCAATTTAAGTCAGCTGCTAAACAGTGATAGTTTTCTACTCCTGGTATTAACACATACCTAGTCCTGTAAGGATTAATGAGACCCTTGGGAATTATTAAATCTTCCCATGTAGTATTAAACAACCTCACTCTTACAGATGCAGAATGTCCTAATGACCAAAAAAAAAAAAAAAACGAAAGCTAATCTTTCAGAATTTTACATTATTCTTTTTACTGCCTACATACTGATGGATACAAGACATTTAATAAACACATGTATTCAAAGCCACTTTCTTCAGCCTCATGATTTTGATTTTGTCTCATATTTTTGTCCATGGCACTCCACAGATCATGCTGGCTTACACCAGCAGGGAATTAATACTTTTGGCCACTCTTTCTCCTACCACCCTTTGTCTCTTCAAAGCTAACCCATGCATCCAGCTTTCCTGTTCCCATCACACAGGGTGACACAAAGTACGTACAAAATTTACTTTAACTCGCTTTTAATGAGATTATATGCCCATGTACCAACAAAACCTCAGCATCTGGCTTGCAAAAAAAAAAAAAAAGTACACTGCATAGTGGGGTAGGCAAAGTGGCACAAAAAGCATCTTCTACTCTCACCAAATGATTCTGTACCAAAAGGGAAAGAAACTAATATTGTTAGGATCAGTATTGCTGAACAAAAAGATGGCAAAAATAAGCACTATTTCACTTCACATTATTTTTTCCACAGACCAATCCATTAAGCCTTTACTTAGATACAGAATTTATAACAAAAATATAGAATGATAACTTAGAGAAATAAAGTATCAAACACTGAGCTGTGGTTGTGACAAGTATCTTACACTAGTTTGATGTCTATGCACAGTGCAACATGTGGATCCTGAAACTGATAGGCCTTTTCTATTCATATACAAACATGAATAACATCAAATAGAATGATGATTAAAAAATGAAGTGAGGCTTCTGTGCCATTGGGCAATATAAATAATACAAGGAACCTGCCAATACCAGAACTTTCATTATGTAAGTAAATAATTTACACGTTTAATTAAAGTTGGGAAATAGCATTAGCTTTGTACATTTACCAAAAAAGAAATCGACCAACAACCAAACCAATCATACCTCCGTTATTCAAACGGAAAAAGTGGCAAACCCCAAACATTACAACCAGTTTTAAAAATCAGCATATTGAGAAAAAATATTAAATTCCAAGATTGATATTTTTATACACAACAAAAGTTGAAAGAGTCTGTTGTCTCTTTTGACTTCTGGTAATAAACTGGGCATCAGCAATGCCAAAGTTTGCAGAACAATAAATCCTAACAAAAATTGTGAAACAGTCAAAACTGATCTATTTGTCTTAAAACGAAAAGTATATTTGATGTGAGGTGTTTTCACCTTCTCATAGGGCTCTTTGTATCTTTTATGAATTGAAAGAAAAGAGTAAATAAAACCATATTAAATCTGATATTTTAAGAAGAATTTACCACAGGTTTCCATTGGCATTTTGGTTAGCAGTTGAATGAAAAGTGCATTCCAATTATCCAAATCCTACTTGTTCAGAAAGTGGGCTGGATATATACACAGAACTAAACAGTTTGTGAGTGATGCAGTGCTAATAACTGGAACAAGTATCTTAAAAAAAAACCCCAAAAAACAACAATTAATAAGCTGTGAATCCAATATTTTATATTAAATAAAACTTAAAGCCTTGCTAAAGTCCATGTAATATGAATTTTCCAGTCATTTTAGCAAGCATATGGAACACTTATTGTTTTCATACTTTCACTAAATTATCCTGTTTCCAGCATCCTACTTCAATATAATATCTCCCACTAATGTGCTGGATGAAAAAACCCAAAACACCTCAATTAAAAAAAACAGGAAAAAAGGATTTGTATTAAACCTGCATCAGCTGGAGAAGAAACAACTCTAGCTTTAGTTACCCCTAAATCTGACTATGAAATCATATTTCTTTCAGTGCCATTCTGCAAATTTCACCTTTTCAGGAGGATATTCTAGCAAGATGTTCTTGTGGAAGAGGGTGCAGCGGTAGCTGTGGCTACAGGCAGGGTCAGCCCTGAGGGGGCAGAGAGACAACACCTGAGCTCCCCTCTCCAAACCTCTTCCCCAGAAACCTCAGGGGAATGTTTATGATCAAAGCTTCCCATCCAAAGGAGTGCAGAATGCTGCCTTGGCAGCAGGAAGCATATGTAGATCTCAGTGTCATCCCTCTCCTTCCCTGCCAGATTGCCTGCGCAAGTTTCTCCTCCTCCACCCCCAAGCTTAGATGTGATACCGTGCAGATGAAGTCAAACCCACTTATTTTGGCTTTGGGATGGCAAGAAACAAACTCATCCATCACTTTCTGCCATTCAGCCCTCCAGTATCGTCACCAATATGCTGTCCTGGGAAAACATTTGCCTACTGTCAGCTAGCTGACAGCAGCTTTGCTTTTGGTATTTTAAGATTCCCTGTAATATAGGACAGCTATCATTAAAATTATCCTAGATGCTCTTCATACCTATTTAGAATTTAAAACTGGGTGCCAAAGTACGCTTGTCTGTATTAAAAATTAACTGAAGCTATCTTAAGTAATTCATTTTTTTTGTCATTATTATATCCTGTTTTTCACATATTTTGGCATCACTGTTAATTTATTCAACTTAGACCTATTTTGCAGCATGTAGAAGTATTTTGCATCGCAGGAATGTGTTAATTAATGAAAAGATTTATAAAATGTTTAGCAGATCTTTCTCTTCCCATTTTTGACATTTGACTGAAATTGAAATACCTCATTAAGGATGGCATATTGCATGAGATACAAACACACATAGCATTAGATCTCATGTTGACATAAAGAGTGCAGGATATTATCAGATTCCCCTCTTCAACCCCTTTCTACTTCTCATGGCACCCTACCAACCAAAAATATTTTTCAAGCAATAAGGGGTAAAACAAATAATTGCCTAACTACAAAACTGCCTTTTACTTGAAGTTCATGTTTATTCTAATATTTATTTGAACACATTTAATTTTCCAAGACTGCTACTACTGCCGTTACTGCTTTCTGTAATATTATATGTAGACACCTAGATTTCTACAGCTTTATGCCCCAAGATCATGAACTGTATTATTCATGGCTATTTAAATATGCTACGGTTTTTAAAGTATGCAATTACTTCTTTGAAAACTGTACACTGTTATTTCTGTTAACTGACATTAATCACCCTATGCCAAATCTGCAAGCTCTCCTACATTTGTACATCTATCTACAATGCTCAAGTCTGTACAGTTTTCTGCTATGCTTTACAAAGGATTCTTCTGGCTCAAGAACATCCATGCAAAAAGAAATATTCTTCTAGATTAAGATTTGCTAGAATAATTCAGTTAGGCCATTTGGATTAATCTCTATTAAATTCTATTAAGACCTTTTCCTAAGGGCAATGCTTTCATATAATAAAATCCTGTAAACACAAGGTCAGACCAGTGAACCATGGCTAAGCTCCACAAAATTAAATTCGGGAAATGCAAGGTTTTCCTCTTTGTTCATCTAATCCTTGGATAAGTCATGGTCAATGCTACATAGGAAATACTTGGCAGACATGTCCTTACATGCTTGTGCAGCAAACAAACTGCAATCTCCTCTAGCTGGGCATAATGGGACTCCTGTCCCTGTAACCAAGTTCCCCCAGCTTTCACATCCAGGCTTCTCCAAGGGAACTGCAAGGCTAGGGAGTGGCAGGGCTGCCACTGACACATCTCTTGTCTTTCCTTGGCAGTGGTGTAGAGAGTAGCCAAGACTGAAAAGTCATTTTATCATCATTTGAGTCCTGGCCTCAAAACTATCAGAATGCTGTAATTTCCAAAAGTATAATACACCAAGCATGAATAGAAAGTGCTTACTTGATAGTAAAAAAATATTTTTAAAGCATTAACTCTGAAGATCATCTACACTGAAGTCAGTGGTTACAAAAGGAGAAGTCATCACAAAATCAATGTCTGAAACTCTTTATTTCAGCTATTTTCATTGGTCGAGAACAAAATTCTCTGTCTTAGAGCATTAAAGTATTTCATGTACTAACCTGCAGAAATGTGGTGTGAAACTGGGATTTTCACAATGATGATTGCACTCCTAGCTGGAAATAATCCTTTGGGTTTTAATCACAGAATCACAAGGTTGGAAGAGACCTTTAAGATCATCAAGTCCAACCCAGGTCCCAACACCTCAACTAAACCATGGCACTGAGTGCCACATCCAGTCGGTGACTGTACCACCTCCCTAAGCAGACCATTCCAGTACTTTATCACCCTTTCTGTAAAAAATATTTTCATAAATTCCAACCTATATTTCCCCTGGTGCAGCTTAAGACTGTCTCATTCTGTTAGTTGCTGCCTGGAGAAAAGGACCAACCCTCACCTGATTACAACCACCTTTCAGGAAGTTGTAGAGAGTGATAAGGTCACCCCTGAGCCTCCTTTCCTCCAGGCTAAACAACCTAGGGAAAGAACCATGAAGATTTGCATGAAGCTTTTGAGGTCTACCATTCCTGATTTTTCTAATGTCATAGGGGAGAGGGGCTGGGGGGGGGAGATAAAAAAGTCAATGTTGTACAATAAAGAACTTGGCAAAAGGCACTTCAAGCTGGTAAAAAATGTATGTTGTTTTGAAAAGTAATAAATTCAGTCTCACTAAACAATTAATTAGCTGCATTAGGAAGCAGATTCAATGCCATGTCTGGCAGCCTTTTATCAGGAAAGCCATTCTAAATCTGTTTAAAATGGCAAGAGATGATCCAATACACTTTTTGCACTCTCTGTGNAATGAATGTCTATTTTCTGATTGTACAGAAGGTTAACAGTAAAAAGACTGGGTTTGTTTTTTTTTTTTTTTTTTTTAACATCCAGAGGGAAAGAGAAATTGAAGTTCATGCACCTGATCCAAAATTTTGTTTATTATGACCGGAACTTTTCCAAAAATGCTGCCTTAGAAGGCAGGTGTGGTATAGAGCTGTCCTGGCTTGCCAAGTAGCAGAAGCACATAGATGAAATAGTACCTGCTCCAGGAGCAAGGTAGTCAAGTTATCTAAGAGATGTATCTGCAAAGCCTTTAACAGACCTATTTTTGATATAGTCATCATGCTTGAAATTTCACCGGCCTGGTAACCTGTCTGAGGTTGAAGAGAAGTGTGCTTTTAGGAACGGGTAAATAGTATGAATATTCTGTCCACCTTTGATGTATTAGTAAGCCAAACTTAGAATTTTTTTTTAATGGAACAAATCTCCTGAAACATTCAATGGGTAAATCTAGAACAGAGTTACTGAAAGTATGAGGGAATAAACTTTGCTTTCCTGTCATGTCCAAGGAACCTGGAACGCTCAGTAGAATTGAAGGAAACTATACTAGTAATAAGTAGGTGATATCAGTGACGGAGGAGGTATGACTAACACCAAATAAGGCTTGAAGCATCAGCACCTTGTTATCTAAAAGTCTCTCATACCTTTTCTGTGTAGCCTCCCATGGGCAGCTCTACACTGCTCTGGCTCTTTCTCTCCTTCTTCTCTCTTCCTTCTGCAGTTCCAGCTGGCTCCTTCCTGTCCCCAGCACTGCCACCTATGCCTGTCTGCTCCTTGTACAACATCTGACCCTTTCTGTCCCTCACACAACCTCCTGTCCCTCCCTCCTCACAGCAGACCCCAAGTGACCCCAACCAGCTCACTCACCCTTTATCACACCCATGGCTATGAGGGCAAGGCCTTTCCCACTCTTTGGTAATCCACACAGCTGCAATGTATCGGGGGCAAGATTGCCTTCAGCACCATCTCTGTCTGTCCTCCCACAGATCAGCTTTGCTGGAGGCAGATTCTCATCACAGGACAATTTTTTTTTTTTCCTAACAGGCAGAACTGTTAGTGAAACTATAGTTAGAAAGCACAAAGTATTGCCAAACAATTCATTGACCAGTTTAAAAAGAACAAAACATGAAGACTGATAAATCCTCCTATCTTCCCACAGGTCCGAGACAAAAAGAATTGGTCCTACACTGATAATTATCTTATATAATATTTATTTTTCTTCTGTAGAGGGAATTATGAGATCAGTGCAAATAATTAAAATACATTTTAAACTGATTAAAATGCATACTTTATGCAACACCCACACAAAAGGAGAAATTTTGCTTCAGTAGGAAAATGGGCAATTCAGCTGTGGGCTATTTTGATGTGTGCAGTTCGAGTTGGCAGTACTCTTTGATCCACGTCCTTCAGGCAAATTTGACATCTATTTCACCTGAGGCAGGCACAGATTTTTTGAAGGGTATTTCTATATAATGAATGACTGACTGCTGGAAGTCCTGTCATTGTCCTCCTCCGCCTCTTCAGATCCGATTTGCAGGCCAGGTGAATCTCATGACATGTCTCCTGGTAAATCAGGCAGGGAGGAGAAATGCCTGAAATAGTCCCCATCGTGCTGACACCAGAAAATCTAGATGATGAGTGATTTGGAGAATCTGAGGAGAAACTCAGCTTAGCCTTACATTCATTTCAGTCTAGGGTAGCAATTTTGAAGAAAATTATATATTTCAAATAGTATACTGGATAGATTCTGTGCAGAAAAAACCCCCCACAACTCCTTTAAATAAAATCTGTTTTTCCCTCTTATTTCTCTTATTTTCTGCCTGTATGCATTTGCTGTATTTCCTTCGGTAAAACACTTCTTCGATATCATATTTGTTTCTTTTAACTATGAAATATTTATTTCTATGGCAAACACTTTTATAATAGTTTCATTACACACCCAAGTTTATTTCAAGGAGCACTGTGATCTGTTGGTTAAGGTGATGGGCATTTTTACAACTGCCTAGATAATTAAAGTAAATCATGGACATAAAACCAGGATCAGTATCAAAACAACTGTGAGCCTTCCCAATTGTTGCCTTAGCGAAGATCTCACTCTGGATGCCTCTTCTAGTGATTACGAGGTGAACTTCTTTATTTATTTGTCTTTCATCCCACACATTCTACAGCGGCAAAAATACTCTGCCCCCGTGTAAGAGCTAATAAATAGGAATAAGTAAAGGATAAAATATTTCTAGAGGCAAACAATCCAGAGGGGGAAAAAAAAATAAAAACTTGCCCTTTTGCACATGCAATTTGATTTCCTGAAAATATGAAAACATTTCTACTCTCAAGTCTGCTACAGCAATTTGAATCCTTTCTATCTTCCAAAGAGCAGCTGTGCAAGGTTTTGTTTTTGTGCAAATTCAGCATAAAAATGAGAAATTAGTTATCCACCTATAAATATTTTTTCTGCTTTTGATGAACAGTAAATTCTTTCAGTAGTTGTCCTAAGGAGAAAGGAATATGGCCAGAAATATATTTAAATATTGTGGCTCTGCAGTATTATTAAATGGAAATAGTGAGGTGAGTTTTTGCTTTTCCTCTGGGCAAGGAATGTTGTTCATCTCCAGCTTAATTTTACTGATCTTTGTTTGGCCAAAACTGAAAATTCATTAATTTTAGCCAGACTGGAATAATGCGGTTGGTTTGCAGTGATGATGTTTCACGCAGTGCTTAATAATGAGTATCTGACTGCATATTAAGCACACAGCAAGGTAGTTGAAGCCTCAGTGATAAAGAAGAATACCTAGAATGGAAGTTGCCTCATAAACTTCTTCATAACATGGAGCCCTTGTGTAATATAATTTCCACTAAAATGGGGGAAAAAAAAGAGATAATTCTCTGAGAAAAAAATCTGATTCAGATAGACACATAGATATACATATATTCTCACACAGATATACATATCTTTGGTATAGATCTATACAAGCCTATCTAAAGAAAGTTCAGAGCAAGATTTTATAGATAGTTAGAAATCACAGGTATAAATTGAGATTTTTTTAAAAAAATGTGCTGCTGTACTTACCATAGAGCATATGAAAAGGACCTTTAGGGCTGTGAATATAGATCCTTGCTATAGTGCAGGTGTACATGCAATCCCTCTCTTAATGTACCAGAAGAATAACTATGTCTCTGCTAAAACAAATGCAAAAGAGTGGACAAACTGGCAAATTATTTAATAGCAAGGAGAAATACCTCATCTGAACACTCATACCATACACGTTAAGTGAAAAAGAAAGGTTAAAAACATAGAAGTGAATTGATTTCAGAAGGTTTGAGACTTGAAAAGCCGTTATCTTATCTTTGGAATTCTAGTCAAAGAAAAATGTTTAAAAGAATTCAAGAGCAATACTAAAAATCCATTTTTAATGCATCAAAATATGCTAACTGTATTTCTGTATTTTTTATTCTTCTATAATAACTCATTGACTTGCAGTAGGCAATCCCATTTTTTCCTCCATAATGGAAAATCTCTACCTTATCAAAAAAATAAAATTTACTTAGTCACTGTACTTTTCACCAAGATGACACCAAGATGTATTTTCTTTCCCAGACAGCTTCAGGTTATGATCTTAATCNGGTTGTTTGGGGTTTTTTGGGGGGGGTTTTCTGGTTGTTTGTTGCGGATTTTTTGTCTGTTTGGTTGACTAGAGCTGTATCTTTCTGCTCTGGAAAAGCAGATTCATAAATCCAATGAAAAGACACCAAATAACATCTGAAACAATGTCAGAAGTGAAATATAATAAATAAAAAACTTGACTAAACCCCTATTTCTCTCTCTGGATACTGTTGTAGCTTATTCTTAGCTACATGGCAAAATCCTTCATAGCTGCTCTCTTATGTTCCCTTCCCACCAGGGAAAGAAAATGAATGGAAAATCTCATGGATGAAGGCAAAAAAAGATGATAAGCAAGGATGAAAACTAAAACATCTTGTTCCCACACCAACCCTTCTTCCCAGGCTGAGCTTCACATCTTCATTCCCTTCACCCCAAGTGGCACAGGGAGGATGAGGAAAGGGGGCTGTGGTCAGTCCATAACGGCTCCTTTCCAACATTCCTCACTTTTCTCCCTCCTCCAGCATGGATTCTTCCACAGCCTGGAGTTCTTTAGAACTAAACTACTGCATGGAGTCCTCTCCACAGGTCTTATTTCTTTCAGGACATTCCCTCCTGCTCCACTATGTTCTCTTCCATGGGCTGTGGGGGAATCTCTGCTCCCATGCCAGGAGCAGCTCCTCCCTCTCCTTCCTCACTGACCCTGGTGCCTGCAGGATTGTCGCTGGCTCTTTCCTCCCCTTTTCCTTAGTCTGTCTGGAATCCTTTTCTGCTTTTTTAAAAAAGTTCCCTGAGGTGGCACCTGAGGGGCTGAGCAGTGCCTGTGGTGAACCCTTGGAACTGACAGAATCCATCCACGTCAGGCTTGTCACTCTGAGCCACCAAGCCCCAGAACAGCCACCACAGACAGAAGCACCTTGTGCTGGGAGAGCAGTGTTTAGGGATCAGGTTCCCCACCCCATCCCAGCTTTAAATCTGTGGTTTCTGCTTTTCTGCTTGACAAGCAGCGCCATACGTTCCTGAGTGGTCAAGAACACTGGAACAACCTTGGAAGTGATGCCAGGCTGCCATCACTGCCTGCCTATAATACCCACCAAAATTAATGGTACTCTTAAAACCCCTGCTATTCTTGAACAGCATCTCAGCTAGCAGCTCCCAAGGACTTCACAGACTGATATGATTTCTCAATAGCTCACAGAAAATATTGTACCATTCATGAAAAAATATTTCAGGAATTTTTTTTATGTCTTTTAGTTGTCTACACCCTAATATCAGAAAGGGCTCCCTTTTACTCCAGTTTTTGGCACTAATGGTCGTGTCTAACAAACTGGTGTACTGTAATTTGTATTTTTTTTTCCCCCACTGGCACGGTTAGAGAATATTCATTTCAAATTTGAAATGGATTCGTCCCAGCTGCCATGAAACCATTTACACTTTAAAGAACAGAGAGATTTTTCCAAATTGCTTGGAACTTGTTCAGGTGGTTGGCAGAGAGATGTCGCTGCAGGTAGCAAACCCATTCTGCTCAATACAAAGGCCAGGCCTCTACATTTATTGGTTTTATGCTCCATAATAAAATTATAATTCATAGAGATGCTGAGCTAGAGAATTAAATAAACCTTCCCATGGTTGTGCAGGCTTTTCTGTGGATTGCATCCAAGGACCTTTGGATCCCACTCAAGGCCTTAACTCAGATGTTTATGCATAGGCATTTCCATGCTCTAGTAGCACAGTCCTTTGAGAACATAATAAGACAAGCTTTACAATATGCTTCAAAATAAAAGAAGGGTCATCACACCTTTTTACAAGCAGAAATATTGAGTCCACGTACTCAAAGAGTACTCAAAAATGCAAGGACCTCTTTGCCTAGTCACCTGAGAAATATAATTTATGATTGATCTAAAGGAGAAAGGTAATTAACTGAGGAGGTGGGGGGTGGTATTTGGGGGAGGGTTGGACATTAACTTTCGATTTAGTAGAGGAGTCCAATTGTCTTGGAGCATGAATAGAACATTGTCAGGGTACACACTCATTCACACACAGGCCATTGAAACTCCCAGAGCCACGAACACCACACAGTTCCCCCCTATAACCCAGGAGCAGCCCCACCTCGGGCCACAGTGCAGAAGAGACTGTGACTAAGGAAGGTGTGTAACAGGGCTGAGGAGGAAAGTCATTAATGTCCAGGGCTTAACTAGAGCAGCAGGTGACAAGGACAGTCTCACAGGACATGTCATAATCTTCTGAAGTTCTGCAACACTCAGGCTGGAACTGCTCGCACTATGAGACTCTGCTGGGCAGAGGATCATTAAGAGACTGGAGCTCAACTTATTTTGCCTTTGTTAGGTACCATCAAAATTTTCATTATTCAGTTCTTGCATCAGTTATATCAACAAACTCCAGTTACTTTAAAACCCGGAGGTGGAGCACCATTGACCTGAATTTAATCTTATTGTCAAAATCTGTATCTCTCTAAAAGTATGCCTTAACTGTTCGACGACTGCTTGTTTATGTGTTTCTTATTTATTGCTTTTTGAAAGAGTGAGAAAGTGATAGATATTGGTGAGGATTAAATATCTGTATGGCTGCAAATCTCAAGTGGTAAAAAATATCTAGGCTTAATATAAGTGATTTGACACTTATGTATTGTTCTTTTTTTTCCTGATTTTAGCTCCATCTTTTGCAAGTCTCATTTTGTGCTTAATTTTTTTCTTAATCTTTCCAATGTTAAGAATACTACAGTTTAATTGAGAAGCTAAGTGTGAAAGAATAGTGCATTTTTTAATTATGGAAATTGAAGGATGTGTCCAAGGTGTAGTGGTTTGAAAACAAAGCAAGTGAGAGGCTCCAAGTCAGAAAATATAATTTAATAAGAAGAAAGAAAAAAAGGTAGAATAAAAATAAATCAAATAATACAAAAGACCACTGACAGAGTCAGAGTACAACCTGATCCGGGTGATGGAAGCAGTCCAGATGAGGTGGTCTTCCTGAAGCAGCGATCCGGTGGTAAGGTCTGGTAGCTCTGGTCCTCTGGGAAATCCAGGGGGTAAGGGCTGCCCAAATCCCAGATTATATCCAGGTGAGAATGCCTGGCTCCTCCCCCCTGGGCAGAGCATCTCACAATGGGATGGTGAGTGATGCAGAAGAGTCTTGATGGCCCATTAGCGAGTGATTGCTCCCGGAGGCAGTTATCTATGAGTCACACAGCAAGGCACCTGATGGGCCATTAACAGAAGATAGTCCGGGGGAGGGGTCTGGGAAACACTGCTCCAACAATTGGATTCAACAGTTCGTGAAGATGGTGATAGAACACTTTTGCATATTCTATACTACAACCCAGGACACAAGGTCATGTAAAACAAGAAAAACTTGAAACAGTTCATCAGACTTATCCTTTCCCAGTCTATCACTACCCTGTGCTGCTACATGTCAAACTCAGCTTTAATCACAGAATATGAAGCAGTCCTATTATATTAATATATAAATAATATATATTAATGTTATAGGACTATTATAACAGTCCTATTATATTAATATATATAGTAGATATAATATATTTCATATATATAAAATATATGTTAATAAGGAAGAATCTTATTTTTGTACATTTAAACAGATTAATTACAATACAAAAAAGGAGACATTCTTGTATGTGTATTTTTTTTTAATACAGAAGGAGAACAAGAATCTAAACCTGAGGTTCTTATGACAAACACAAGAGCCTTTCAAAAGCTTCTCCAGGTCAACAAACCCAAGATATTTCATATTTGTTTTGAGTATAGCTGGAGACTTGAAAGCCCCTCTGCACATTACTTTCCTGTCATCCCTTCTACATCTGTCTCTCACCATATACTTATCTGTTTGAGTTTTTATGTTGTCTCTGTTTCTAGGTTAAACAGAGCAGAAGTGAAGGAATAGTCTGGGAGTTTCTTAGCTGCAAAGTTTGCAAACAGTTCAGGAGGTGACTAAAGATTTAGTATACTCTGGTGGAAAAAAAAAAAGGAAAAAAATCACACATAGTATGAAGCTCCTAAGGAAAAGAGGACTGGGACAACACAGGAACTTGGCATATTGTTAACAACTGAAAATAATCTTCTGTCTGTCAACTTGCAGTTGCTACAGCACCTTATTTGTCTGTATCTGTTAAGCAAGTATTTCCATTTTCAATTCTTACTCCTCTCTTGCAATACGCCATAGCAGAAAATAGGAACAAACCTTCATACTTTATCTAAGGAGCCTTTATTTGGATATCACCATGCTAAAATTGCTTCCTACCTGACTCCTGAGTCTTTTGTCTTTTCATCCTGGAATAAATTAATCCATTTCTTTTTTATTTTCTTGAGAAAGTCATATTTGGTACAAAATTTTAGCTTAAAAAAAACCAAAACCCTACCAAAAATCAATTTAAAACATCCCAAAAATGAGCCTTAGGAATCACTCTAGAAGAAGGGATATTTTAGACCAAAGACCTGGTTTTCTTTTCATTTATACAACAAATACTTTACCTTTTAATTCTTTAGCAGAAGAAACATTGGCTTGTGTGAAATTCAGCATCAATTATTTTAAGGCCCTTTTCATTAACCTAATAAAAGATTGAGTATTCTTATAGAACTGTTTTACAAGTAACTGGAGAAGTCAGTGTGAATATGTGAAATGGTCAGGCTGTTATGCCCTGATTGACCCACAAAAGGCAGCATTTAGATATGCAAACGAAATTAAAATGAAAGCAGACACAAGAGATCCTGCTTCCATTAAATAATTATGAGGTTATATTTTTTAGTGATGATTGTGATCTGGAATAAACAAACTCATGACTTCAAGTAGTAACAGTTGGCCACAGCATTTTTGTGTCTTAAGTATTAGACACAAATAACAATTTAATATAGGTCAGTGTTTAGCTACTTCAAAACACAAAAGGACTTTGCTTACTCAATTATGGGCTTTTGCAAAGGTACAAAGTAAATAAAGTTGAAGCAGAAAAATATTATCTTTTGTTCTTAAGGAAATGGACATTTTCTTCAGAAGAAGCCCATGAGAGGAAGCTGGGAGTCAGGATTTAATCTTTAAACACTACACGACCATGAAACCATGTTACAATTTATATAAATATACTGTGCTAGGTGAGTCTCTGTGTACCTTAACACTTTGCCATGCATTCCAACACAGAGATTTCAGAGATCAAAAAGCCCAAGGCCCTTTATTTGACAAAACACCATCACAATGAAGCACACAAGCGTCTGTTAAGAGAACCTGGCTTAATTGCAGCAAAAGAGTAAATCGAAACCTGTGTATAACTAAGAACAGAAAGAATTCCAGATGAGCTCATTTTCCACCAAGGTGGTGTTTACAAAGCCTGCCTAAAGAGCAGGAACAGGTAGCAAAGCACACCAAAGAATCTCAAATAACTTTGAAATTAGGCTATTAGGTTTTGATAATGATAAAAAAACCCCACAACAAAGAGAAACAAGTTAAATGCTTTTGTGGGATCTATGAAGGTTTGCAAGGTCCACAAGAGCAATTAATAAAAATTACTTGGGGTGTTACTAAAGTCAGTTTCAAAGTATTTCTAAAAAATAACATTTTAAAAAAATGTTTTTCAGTTCTACAGCAAAACTTGTACAAGTAATCTCATCTAACTTTAGGGTTCTATAAGGGTATTATGGACACTAAGGTAGTCATTTTGTATTTCGTTTGTGGCAAAATGGTAAGAAATAGCCATTTTCAAGATGCAATTAATTCAGCTTCCTTTAGATATCTACTTCAGGATGCAAGTAATTATCTAAGTAATACTGATTAGAACTCCACTGATTACAACAGACACTTGGAATGATTAGCTCAGAGACAGATAGTGCCAGAGATTAAGATATGTAACAAACCTTAGGAGAAGGCAAAGGAAGGATTTTGAATCTAAGTCAGAATGATTCAAATTTGATTCATGGGATGAAAATTCCAACCCTTCCCCATCTGACTGGGACCACGTGTCCTTGTGCTGCCCTCCCAGGGGCTTCCATGTGGGAGCTGCCATTCCTTGCAGAGAATGTGGCAACTGGACTCTGCCTTTGAGCAACCTCTTGTGCCAGTACGCTGTTGGTTAAAAGAGAATGGCTGCTGCCATTCCTTTACTTCCAGGACACAGTTACACATCACAACCCGATGCCATTTCTCCCTCATGAGATAATTTTCAGAGCCCAGAAATTAGCTTGCTAGTGGTACAGAATACCTACAGGTTAGACACATCTAAATTCTTTTTCCGGTTTGTCCTAAAGTTCTAGGTCTAGTAATGTAATCTAAATATATATCAACACAGATGTAAAATCTTTAGAGATGGATGTTTACTCAAGAAATAAGTCTGCAGAATCAAAGTTTAGGATATGAAAATTGGATTCTATTGAAAATTAAACTACTTCACCTCGGCCAGACTTGGCTCTCAGTGTACAATATGCAGGTATATCAACTTTGGTTTTGTTTTCACCACAAGATTTTGTCCTTTTAATTTATTGTCCCAAACTGGTTAGATATAATAATTCTGAGTGAAATTTCAATGCTCCTTTGAAAGCATATTCCAAACCATGTACCATGTGCAGGATTAATCTTCCAACATTAATATAATCAAGTCTGCATTAAAACACTATTTTCTGGTAATTGACACCCAATATACACCTAAGTAGAAATCAAGTCTATTTCAATTTTCTAAGGCATTCCACTTAATGTATAACTGGTTCTAATTTTAGTGGTCATTGTAAGTCTCTAAACAATTTTAGCATGTATTTTTACTGATGAATACTTTATTTCCTATCACTGTGCTGTAAAAACCATATCAGTTATGATGTTAAATGATGCAAAGTTATTCCATCATTGATATGATCTTACAGGATATTTCACGTGCGATGCATTTTCCAGCTTTAGGTGCACCATTTTTAGGTGAGTGGTTACTGGATAATCATCATTTCTCTGATATTTTTCAAGCAAGCAGAGAAGTTTCTAAAGCAGTTTCAGAAGGAAGAAATGAGGTTTGTCGGCAGAGGCAATATCTTTTATTAGAGCAGCTGATAAAATGGAGAACAATCAAGCAAACTTTCTAGCACTCAGTCATGTAATCAATTCTTTTTGAAAAACCTATATGAGCACAAAAGGAGAGTAGAATTTGAAATCTTATTTTAACACTTCATAGAAGTGTGGAATAGAAGAAATGGAATTTTGAAACAAAGCAACTTTAAAATATATTTTTTAATTTTTTTATATTCAAGTCTTTATATTTTTTTTTTTTAGAATAAGACATTCTTTTCTGTTAGGGTACTTCCAGAAATATCATGGACATAACCAGATTTTTTTCCTAAAAAATACTTTTTCTACATTTTCCTCTATCTTATACACCTTATAAAAAGCACAAGATATTTCATCTCCTTGTAGAAACAAATTTCATGGTCATCAAAAACAGAGGGAAAATACAGGTGTCTGTGTACACATAATGGCTACTTAATAATTTTCTATATATTTTTAAATACATAAGTACAGGCATTCAGTTTAATAATGCTTTTCCCTTCAGCATTAAACCATTCACACTGTAAAAAAAAACCCCAAACCTTTTTAAAAGGGAAAAAAAAATATACGTAATATGGGAGACTGCAAGAATTCAAGGGGAATACATAACATTACAATGAATGTAAAAATGAAAAACTCAGAATTAAGGTAGGATAAATGTGCTGACATTAGCTTCAACATAAGCAGGTCTTCAAAGAGCTTACAATTAACCTTGTACATCCTTACCACAGGATTTTCTGATGGTTTAAAATTTACAGAGATTGAAGAAATTTACTAGTTTTCTCTCATTAAGTGTGAATGATCTATTCCTTTCCTCAGCACAAGGAAAAAAAAAAGTCTCAAAGAAGAGCAATGAAGCAGGTGAAAGGGACTAGAGGAAGAGTTTTTATTATGAAGAGCAGTCAAGGGATTTGGGGATGTTTAACTTGGAGAAAAGACTCAGGGGAGAACTTACACTCTCTACAACTACCTGAAAGGATGGAGCCAGCTGGGAATTGGTCTCTCCTCAGCAGTAACAAAGAAGTTGTGCCAGGGCAGGTTTAGATTAGTTATTAGGAGAAAAATATCTTCACTGAAAGGGTTGACAGGCATTGGAACAGGCTGCCCAGGGAACTGCTGGGGTCACCGCCACCCCAGAGGTATTTAAAAGATGTGGCACTTGAGGACATGGTTTAGTGATGAGCCTGGCATGGTGAGTTAATTGCTGGACTTCACAATCTTAGAGGTCTTTTCCAACCTAAAATGATTCTAGAAGTCTAGGATTTTGTGAAATAAACCAAGGGCTGCTAAGCATAGAAAGCTATTCATAGCTTAGTGGGTCCCTGAAATTTCCTTTTCTGGAGGGTGGAAGCAACAAGCACTACCAGCTTCTCCTGTTTACTCTTTCATAGGCATTTGCTGCAGTCTGCTTTCAGACACAGGACAAACAGACAGCTTCATGTTCTTATGTTTTGGCCTCACAAGTTTAAAGTGCTTTAATTTAGTGTTTTGAGTGCTCTATAGAAGCCAACACACACACTTATATACATATATATACACACACTGGAGATATTAAAAAGATTAAAACTGAAGATACTAAAAAATTCCAATCCATTTCCTATAGCTGGGAAACAACACTGGAATGATAATTAAAAAAAATAAAAGCTCACTGTGCATCTCAATTTATATTCAAAATACCAGTAAAAAAAGAAAAGGGAAAATGAAATAAATCTACATACAAGTAGAATAAGGGACTGTCTGTCATCAACATCCTCTGCAGCATGTAGTAAACTGCAAAAAAAAAGCACTCTCAGCTGTAAAAACAGCTAAAAGGCTAGTGAGCCAACCAGGCTGTGGGGGTAAAATCACTTACCTTCAATCTTGCATGAAAAAAGAGTCTGTCCCTTCATGTTCCATTAAAACTTGGGTCATTTTAATTGATCTTTTTGTACAAAAGTTCTCTATAATAAAATGCAATGAACCACTTCTGAGACTTCTGACTGCAACACAAACATCAGGGAACGCAAACTGATCTATGCTCATTTAGGAAAATATAAGAGTATATTGATGCAACTAGAGAGTAGTTTAGTGCTGCTAATAATGAAAAGCCAAAATTAAAGCAGTAGACAGAAAATTAAAGGTATGGGGAGTTAAATTTGCAAACGTAACATAAATGGAAGAAAGTTAGCATATAATTAGAGTTTCTAATTTCTCTTTAAATGTCTCTCAGGTTGCATACCAGGCAATTAGATTTCATTGGGCTTCAATTTACTGTTGGGAACAGTTGAAAGTGTAAGACTGTGGAGTAGTAAAGGGAATTATGTTTTTTTAATTAATATGCTGAAAGTTACTGTAATGCGAACACAGATTTCAAGCTACAAAGAAAATTATGTTAGCCCTTTCTAAAAGAAATATTATTAATAGATCTTTGTTCCTTTGAAATATAGTTTTGTAAAACCATAAAACAATATTTTTAAATGCTGAATACAAGTTCTAGAAATGAAACAAAAAATAATTCCAAAAAATAACAATAATAAAACAATAACAAACCAGAAAAAAAAAATCCCAAACAGCATATTTTTACCAATAAATAACACTGTAAAACCAAAAAATGCACTAGAATTTTTTTCTCCACTACTTCATTGCAGCCTTCCATAGCCAGACTGGTATGACAGTTCTCAGATACTTAAATTATAATCAGTAGCTGTAACTATTAAATTACAAATGCCTATCACCAGTAAAAGTAAGTTCATATGAAAAATGGACATCAATTGTATAGTGCCCAGGAAATATTGAAATAACCATTAAAGAGTTTGGCTTCTTCTATCCTTAATGCTCATTGCAGAATTTAGAATCTATGAAATTATCCTTGCTTTCAAAAAAATAATCAAATATGCAGGGAGAACCATACCAAATATTTTAGTGTTTGTTATTATTTATGTTAGAGTTATTAATTGGGGAATAACATCACTTACACATAGTTGTAATTCTTGGGAACAGGTCTTCTGGGGGAACAAAGGATTCTTGAGCCAACTCTGAACAATCCACATTTCAAACTTCAGTTTCCTGCACTCACATTGTTTGTTAATACTAGTGTTCAACAAGTAAGATTTTCCTTACTAACAAAAAAAAATTGTCAATAAATTGTTCTGCTTTTCTTTTTTTTTTTTTCTGAAAAGAAGAAAGAAATCCTTAACCTTTTAAATCTAAATATTAATTTTCTCAACTTATTTGAGACATTGTGGCTTCCCTTCAAATCATCAGATGAGGTATTAGAGAGCGGGTCTCAAATAGGTATTTAAGCCCTGTGAATATGTTTCAAATATCAAAATTGCATAGGAACAACACATCCATTTACTTAGCAATTTTTTCATCTGAAATGTAATGGCTTGAGAAACAATGTGTATATATCTTTCTAGATCATTATGGCATAAAAAAATCAGTATTACAACTTTGAGAAATGCTACAAGACAACTTCCATAGCACCATTTTTTAAACTGGAATCCTAAAGGAGAGGAAAAGCTGGGGAAGAGTTTTTTTTATTTATTTCATCACTTCCATAATACAGTTACTGTATACCTTTCTGTAAAGGAGGGATTTGGCACCTGTAAATACATGGGCTCAGTGGGAAATTCTGAATTCTGAATTCCATTAAAAAAAAAACCTGCATATTTTTTGGTGTCCTAATCAGTCAACAACTTCTTTTACAGTCCTCAAATTGTACACTTTCTTAAATATATGCAAACTGAGCATTTGTAAATTTTAAACAAATATGTCATACTCTTACAGCTCATTTACTGAGCAGAACTACTGTAAATCAGTAACAAAAAAGGATATTTCAGATTACTCCACCCCTGAACTCCTATAAATTAAGCTAAAGAACACTTACATACTCTAAGGAGGTCAGTATGATAGATACTGTCAACAAATGCCCATCAGGATTAACTCCAGGCAAAATGAAGTTAAAACTGCCATTTCCTTCTAAAATCAATGCTGACTACACAGAGAAACCTCATGGCTACTGCCTGTATGTTTGAGTTCCAGTGTTCATCTTATTTCTGACAAGCACCCTTACTGAAAGGCTATGGGCTGATTACTAAGAGACAAGGAATAAGCTGATTCCCTCCAAGTTATTCTACTGTGCAAATAACTAATTCAAGCTTCAGTGGGTGAAAGTGAGAGTATAAACAAAACTGGTCAGGGAAGTTCACTAATGGGGTGGGAGGAAAAATTGTTTCTATGTCTTTGAAACAATGATGATTTTGTATTTTACCCACTGACTTAGAGTGTTTTCAGCAGAAATAGTACAATAATGAGCATTTTACATCAATTTCCATTATAATGAAGTGTAAAAATATTGTAAAAAACAGAATTGCTCTGATCTTTTTATAGAGAAATTAAAAATGAGCTAAAACTATTTCTTAAATCTATCCTTTGTTGTCTCCTACACCTGCAAATGCATATGGCCAATGTTTCAGCTCTAACCCAATCCTGAACAGTCAATAATTGATAAAAGGTGTTGTAATAAAACTTTGAAGAGACACATAAAGGGGAAAGATCTTAAGGGAGCAATATAGTAATTTAACAGTGTGATGCAGCTTCAACTGCTAAACATCTACCATTTACAGCTCTGTAGGTTTTGGCAGACATTTATTTCATGCATCTTTTTGTTTACTGCATTTATTGCATGTTATTTTCGAGGTGCATGTTCTCCTAGAAGAGGATTTCTTGCATCATGCCGTCAACAAGAAATTGAGGCAATCTTCACTGTACACTGGAGGACAAAATCCCAGTGTCTGGGCACATCCAACAGAAACACTGGGAGAAGCATCATGCCTACAGCATACCTTGCATGTCCTTCAAACTGTGGGACAGGACTGGAAAAGACCCCCAGACTTTCTATCTTTAAAAAATAGTAACCCCAGTACTGAGTACAAGTTCAATTGTGGTGTGGAGTTAAGATGTATATAGAACCAGAGAATCATTTAGCTTAGAAAAGATCTTTAAGATCACTGAGTCCAACCCTAAAACTCACTGCCAAGCCCACAACTATACTAAGTGCCACTTTTGCACATAAAAACCACAAAACACATGGACCCAGACCTGGGAACCTCCCACAATACTCCCAAGTCCTGCATTTTGATAGGTGCCAAATAAACTCCAAGTGAACCCTGCTGATGGTTCCACCCCAGTTAGTATCACTATAATCTTATAGTTATAGCTTGCTTCCAAATGTATTCCATTTCTTCTAAGACTGTGAATGGTGCCAAGCTCAATTCGACAGATTATATGAACCTCAAAATAAGGATGTGTAATATCGCCGATGAGGTCAAATTGTCTGAAAAGGAAGAGACATTTCAGCTGAATTTCTCACACAGAAATTCTCAGCAGTAGTTTTCTCTTTTATTGCCAGTTTATGTCAAAGACATATGGTTTAGAACAGTCTCCCTTAGGAACAGTTTTGCTTTCAATAAGAATTAACACACCATTTCTTCTCCAAACTCTTTCAAGGCTTTGATGTCTTAGCTGAGACACAGCATTCTTTAATCTTGATATTCAGTAAAGGAAAGCATGTTTTTATTTATTTCTTGATTTAAATATATTTATAAATAGCTTAGGATAATGTAATTAGTTGTCATTTCTGGCTTGACATTCATAATTCAAAGGCCATATTCTCCCAGCTGTAATGGCATGTATATTTTTTTAATTAAAAATAAAATTAACCAAAAAATCCTGTCTTTTGAGATTATCATTTGCAGATATATTCTGCATTTTGAAATGCACAAATGATGCAAAAGTAAACTTGGTTCCTCCAGCAGGTTCAGTAAGCATTACCATCTAAAAAGCTGTATTTTTCATCATTTGAATTTCAGTCATGCAGTCCCAGTAGACTTTGAAATGAGGAGGTTTGTAACTCACCATAGCTAACGGATGTAGATCTGTCTTAGAACTTTACATCACTCCGTGTTTATTTAAACTCCTTCAACATCATCAGCCTCTGCTCCTGATGTGGACTCTGCAGCAAGGTAGGAAGCAAAACTCTCTGGAATGCCTGATTCCACTGTCACGTTCAACTCCAGATCATTGATGGGTTCCCAGAGCAGTGGGAACTGCAGCATGCTCAGAACACACACAGGTGTTTACAGCAGCTGGTTCTTTAGCTTTTATTTCCTAAAACGTTAGCAGGCTACCCTACCTAATTACAAAACAAAAACTTTACTGAGTTGATCAACTTTGAGATAATATACACTTGCATAGGAATGTTGTTTTGATACTATACTTAATCAAAACATAATTTGTTTATGACAAGGGAATTCAGTGTATTGAAACTTTTTTTTTTCAGTGTTTCACAGTTTTCAGGTACTGTGAAGCTTATCATCAGAAATGCTCATATTAAACTGTTAAAATTCATTTTAGAAGAATTCATATGTGGCATAATCATGAGAAAACAAGATACTCAGTATTTTAGTCAAATTAGTTGTTGAGATCTCAATGGGGACATAATTATTGTCTTCCAATTTAAAGACATTTTATAACCATAAAAGTCACGTTTGCCACTAAAAATATTTTCTTCTTGTTCATTTTGCACCAAAATGAAACCCTTTTTTACTATTTCAGTGTAGTATAATTTAAAGATCTAAGGTGTTTAAAAAGTAAAGATCTTATATTTCAAATATTTTATGTATATTCCTGAGAATTCCTTCTAAAAGAAGTTAAAATGAAGAACTAGGATTTTTCTTGCTAAGTTTGAGAAGCAATTTAACAACACATTTGAAGTTTCATCTTGTAGCTAGTTCACATAATTTTCTCCTAATATAGATTCATTCCTCCTTTTAACACAAATTCAATATTCTTATGAGCAGAGTCCTATTAAGGACTCCTTTCACTGTAGTTTAATTTTCAGTAACTCGAGAAATATTCACCAGTATTGTCACTGCAAAGCACCAAATCTAGCTGAAAATGAGTGAATGAGCACAGAGGACCCCAGTGTTCTACCTTACATAGAGGTTTATCAATTTATTCCATATTTTATCATCTTCCATTTCCCAGTATAGCATTCCATCTGTGTTTAATCAAAAAATTAAATTACCATTTTAATAAATTGAGATATAATATCTGAGAGTGTGCAAAGATAAAAGCAATGAAGAGGTCTTTTAGATCCATTTTAGACCTATGGAACTAATTTTGGATCATTAAAAAGCAAAGGAACCAATTAAAGCCAGGAGAATCAGTACACAGGAGTTTATGAAAAAGCAATGAAACATTCAAGGTAAATAGAAAGCTGAGTAAATAATTGATCACACCATAAATAATTTGTTGGAACCTTGCAGATCTACTTTCATAAATTAAATACTTTGGGAAAATTAGATTATCATTTTCAGATTTTATTACAGATCACTCATAACAAAAGAAAAAAAATCTCAAATTAAGGTCTACTGTTACTTCATGAAATATAAGAACTTTCCTTTTATAACCATCACTTGTAACTATATAAAGCAGAAATAGTCATTTAAAAGACATGCTATCATTAAAAAAAAAAACAAAACCTTAAAAATCTAATCAGAAAAGCAGAGAAAAATCAGAATTCCTCTATCAAGACATCTTACCTGCCTCCATCATAACAACAGATCTGCTGCATGTACAGCTGAGGAACCAGAAAATATAATACATCAGACTGAGGCAGGCCTGGAAATTAGGAGAAAAGACAAAACCCTACATTTACCACACAACCATTACAACACATGGTAATTTACCATTACCATGCACATGGTAAAATGTGCATGAGTCTAAGGTAACATTTTGCATTTTCTGGCCTAGCTGTACCTCTTTCAATCTTAACAGCATCAGTTTACCAAAACTGTTACCAGTTTACAACATCAGTTACCAAAAACGTTTATTTTTGTTATTTGGAATTTTATATTTAAATTAAAGGGTGGAAAGAAACTGTTTATAGGGATCAAAGAAGGGTCAGCCCTTGGCAGGGCTTGTTCATTATCTCAGTGAAAACTGGGCAGTTCCTCAGAGGCAGCACAGGAAGTAGGATGAGGTCCTCACATGCTTATTCCCTTCTTTCATGAAACACCTCTGTCATGACAGAAGATAGATGAGGTACCAAGATAATTGAGGTACCTTCCTCAATTCCTTCTTCATTTCTTCTCTTCCATAAAGGATTTCTGACTGTGATGATGAATATTTATATGACAAAGAGAACCTGACCACAGGTATACATTCACATGGATTTTTTATCATTAAAGTATATTTTATCAACAATTTCTGTGCTTTTCCCTGTGATTCAATTCACTTCCAGGACATGCAGAGTGCCCTAGGTCCTCTACCCTGTGTATTCCTGATCTGTCAGCACTGGATAACAAACGCATTCATGTGAGTGGCACTGATACCCGTTGGCATATTTACAAATAATTTTAGGTTCTCAAATTCTCATCACACTGACTGATCTTTGGACATTCAGTTTTTGCATGAGTGGCTATTTTCAGCACCACATCAAGAAGACTGACAGCCTTACTGCTTGTCATCCTGCAGTACAGTAGCTGACTGCCCCCAGATAAGGTGACCTGAGGCTTCCCAGTTTGACTTAGCTAGTGTCTGGTCCTGTTTGCTTTTCCAGGATTTTCCTACTGCCATGATAGGGTTTATTGGGATACAAGAATGTCCTTGGTTTTATTCCCCCTCAGACAGTGTGTGTCAAGCTGTTTTATTGACTTAAATCTTGTCATATCTGTACAAGCTTCTTTCCATATATTTTTTAGCTCTGATCTTAGTAGCTAATCTCATCTGCACATTTTTCCTGTAAACCTCGTTTTATGTTACTAATTCCACACTACATAAGTGCAAGGAAACCAGAATTAGATTATATTTTGTAATGAACCACAGAATTAAAAAAAAGAAACAAAACAAAAATAATACCACATCAAAAGTGATCTGGATCAGAAAAGGAAAATAATAAAATGGTTTTGTGCCTATCAATTGTAATTATCACCTCTTCTGAAGCTGAACAATACTATGTACATGGATTTCAGGAGCACACATATTGCTGGAGTAGAAAATAGAAAGTTCAGGATGACAGATTAACTGTAAAACCCACAGCTTGTATATCACCTGCCCTGTCCTCCCAGTCCTCTTCCTCTCCCTAACCCTTGCAGCTGGAGGATGAAATTATACTTTTAGCCTGGAAGTACTCACCTTTTCTTGATTTCCCCTTGAGGCTGAGCCAGTGCATGTTTAAATCTCTTGAGGACCACCCTCATAGTAAAGAAAAAGGGTAGAAAACCCAATTACTGTTCTTGAAACTGTGTTCTTTTTAGTTGTTTTCATAGGACCTACTTTGAAATGCCTTTTTCTTTATTATTTCCATTTTTTTTCATCTTTAAATTTAAGCAACTATTTTACATCTCTAATCTTTCAAAATGACAAGACTTTGACAGTAATTGCCAAGACTATATGATTCACCATATTTAACTTTTTTTTCCCAAGTACTCAAAATAAGATTCTGCACAAGCTAGTTTCAACTCTGAGCAGTCAGCGAAGAGACAGCCCAATGAAGATTTTTTAGAATATGCAGCCTACACAGCCAGATTCTTTGATATTTTTTCATTGTACAGGATGCTGCCTAAATAAAGTACACTTTTGCAGCATTCCTGAGGCAATGTTGTTTCAAAGCAGCCTGAAGATCTTAACACATATATTAACCTGAATCAATCAGAACTATAACCAGAAAAAGTAACCAAGTTTACCCTTTTTATCACCTTTCCCCAACTTCTTTGGCAAGAGGAATGGTACACAGTATATTAATCCATGCATTGTTTCTGTGCCATTCCTACACTGGAAACATTTCTGCTGAAATGTTTACGCAGCTTTTCGAGCAAAGGCCATTTGTGATTTAATGCCATAGAAACTTATTTTACTTTCACTTAATCCTGGCTGTGTTATACAAAAATGAAATGTTTGTAGTATACAAGCCTGATAAAACTGAGATAGGAATCCATGTTGCCAAAATAATTGTTAAAAAACACCCACCCAAAACTCTTTTCAATTACCTGCTTTGGGTACAAGTGATTGCAGAATATTAATCCCGTGAAAAACAAATCTGCTGCAGCTGGCAACTGGCCTGGCAAGTTGGAATGGCTGTTTGTGACCTTGCTGTCAGCTGGCTACCTCTGTGACATTAAAATGCAACTCTCTGTATGAAGCTGCATCCTTCACTTTCCTACAGAAAAGAAGACATAGTATATTTTTTGAAGCATCCAGCGACAACTTGGAAAATGCTTATTTTAACAAAACATGCATAGATTTACAATCTGTCTACTTGTGGACACACAGAGAAAATTGGAATGCATTAAAATTTAAGAGGGCTAAGAGGGCTGGCCAGAACACTGTGCATGAAAATTTGAACTGTGTCTTTTGTACTTCTATCCAGATATAAAGATAAATGTGGGATGGCATTACTTAGGTTGATGTTTAATTGTTTATTTATCCACTTTCCCTGTTCTAGAGTGCCATGTAATGGGGCACAGCATCTTGCATAAGAAGAGGTGACTTAATATTCCCTTGTTCTTTGCATTAGTTGCCTGCAGGCTGTTTTTTGAGCTGCTCTGCACTCTTTACATCGAATATTTTTTTCTCTAACAAAAAATCTGAGATTTCTTCCCTCCATTATTTTCATTTTTAAAAATCAGGTAGAATAATTACTGTAGGGTTTTGTTTTATCAGATCTCACATTGAAAGAGAGCTATAAGTCACATAAATTAATACAAACTAAAATACACATACTAAATTGGGGGGGTGTATTCAGCAAAATGTTTGGAGAGAAAAGTCACAAAAATATGTACTGTCTTTCAACCTGTGAAGTTTTTATCTTTTTTGGAAACCTCAAAACCAGTTTACAGTAAGTTTTTACCTCCTTGCATGTCTGTTTGTCTCAAGTCAATTGGGATGGTTGGTATGACATGGTACTGAGAGCAAAAAAGTAATTATCTCAGCCCCAGACACAGACAGGAATTGCAGCTTTTACAGAATTGCCTTACTTACTGTGACACAAAAATCCTCACCTCCAAGGGCCAAAGGCCACAAGCTGCACAATCTTAAAATTACAGCCTATGTAAGATTATTGTCAATCCTGAATGTCAAATCAGGATTTGTCTGCTGTTTGAGACCCTAGAACGTAAATTTATTCCAACCTTCCCCCCACTATTTTATTTCTTTCTTAAAATTATAGCTCCTTAGAAGAATTGGAATGAGGCAAGTCATCACAGAGAAGATGGATAATTGAGATTCATGCAGATGAAGCAGTCAAATATGTAAATTAAATGTAATGCAGCAAATGGATGTCATAGTGAGTATGTACAGTCTGAAAGAGGAAGGCAGAAAAATGCATAGAAACTTTCTCTTTCTACACTGCTTTTAGAGTACAAGTCCCTTGTGGCAGAAGTACTGCACAACTTTGGTCCTCAATAAATATTTATGGGAAACATTCCTTAGTTCCTGCAGTTTAGTAAGGAACAGCATTTATTTTGTACCACAGGCAACCCTTTCCCCCTCCGTTATCTTCTCTCTCCTGCGTCTAATTCCCGTATTTTGTATGTATGTCAGTTTTAAGCAGCTGATCCAAAGAGCAGATTTCATTGGACAGCAGTAAATACAAATGTTAGAGAGTAATTCTACCATGCCTCTTAAAGAACTTAAATGTATAGAACCATTAATTAATTACTTTTATTAACAATCATGTTTATCAGGACAGACTTTGGATAAAAGCTGAAGAGGAATAGTAGTGACTGCATGAGAAAATGTTGAGTTGGGCTCACTGTGGTGATGTGAATAAGGACGAGTCAGAGCCCAAGGAAACTGAACTTACTCAAAATTTCTGAGACTATACCACTCCCAGCACATACCAAAGCAGAAATTCTGGGTGTGTAGAGCAACCCTGGCATTGCCACTTTGACTATTTGTTACCTGTTTGTTACTTGGACTATTAGCTGACTTCCTTTCTATAGGCACAGCAGCCACTTCCTCTGAATGGCTTGAAAGTGAAGACAAAACTGCTGCTTTTAGATCCCAAAACAAAAGAACTATTGGCAGGAGATCAGTTTAAAACAGACCAAAAGAAGCACCTCCTTTCCGCATAGGTGGTTGCATGAATTGTATATCCTTTCTCAATAGCATCACTGTAATTTCCTTATTCTGTCAAAGGCAGAAAACCAGGTTGAACCACTGGCAGACCATTAGTCTGACTCTGTAGAGCACCTCTCATGATTACAACCTCTGCTATTTTGGCTGATTTTGTGACTGGAAGCAGTTAGGGATGGTAGAAAGCTGTACCTCAAAAGCAGCACTTCCAATAGGCTGAGACTTAGGTATGTTAACTATGTGAAGTGTCTGCACAGGTAAATTTCTGCTTCTCCCAAGGCTGTCTGAAAACAATGGCCTTATCTATTTTTCTGTCATCTGTAGCTTTGTAACCCATCTTGTCATCTTTATCTAGATTTTATGCCTGTCCTTGAGCTGGCTCACTGATAAAGTGGTTTGCTGTGGAATATTTCTGCTGTTGATTGCCACTATAGTTATGTTCACAGCTCTCCTCAACTGCTGCCTTAGCATAAATAATATTAAGGGTTGTGGCTCCATGGAAATTATTAGCAGCTTATAGATTACAGAAGCCTTCCTGTATCCAAGTAATTATGTACAGCTCTTGTTGCATTTGGTGTAAATAACACTATCTAATGAGAAATCTTATGGCATTTGTTCCTTCCACAGCACTTTCTTCAAAATATAAGCAACATAATGAAAATGGTCATTTTTCTTTTTTAAAATAAGCAGTTCAGTCTCTTTACCTTCATAAGCAGCATTTTCCCATTTTCTTTCTTCTCTTTAACAGAAACATCTTCACTTTGAGTTTCTGTTTTCCTGAAGTTGAGATTCAGCTGAATACTTTCCATTACACACTCCTTGCTTACAAAAAAAGCAATCACACACCTGTGGTCACAGTTGTCTTGGTTATATTACAGCTCAGGTATACTCTGCAGTGAGCTAATGCTCCCTCCTTCTCTCAGATTTTCAAAAAGGTATCTGTTCTCTTTTGCCTCTATTAAATCAGGTCTCCTCTCCAGCCCTGCAGAGAGGGCACAGCAAAGAGGTTATCTGGACATTCTGCACATCTGCAGTATCAGTTTTCTCTTACACCCAGATAAAGGATGGCTCAGTCCCAGAATGACTACAAAGAACAGGTGTAGAACTCAGCTGCCTGCTTGAAGACCCTCAGCTCAGGTCTCTCCCCCTCCTTTGGAAGCAAACTGGAATTTACTCCCTGCGCAATGTGGGCATCCAAGAACTAAAATGTTTTCTTTGCATGAAACAGAGAGGAAGAGGCAGCCTGAACTAGGAATGAAAAAATATATGAGGATAAAAAAACCATTTCCAAACCCAGTTAGTGTGCTGGAAGAGAGATGCATTGCAGTTTAGATGGAGCGTACCTAAATCCTCTTACACTATGCAAGATGGGTGTCAGATACATTTTAGATGTACCCTCTTGGTTTTTATCCCTCTGATAATTTCTCCCTTCTTCCCTCCCTATATTCAGCAGATTCAATGCAGCATGTTCTGAAAAAGGAGTTGGTATTTATCAAATTAATCATGAACATGCTGAGTCCTCAGCCTGCTTGGGGGTATATGAAAAAGTACACACAAGTGTCTCACACTTATCCTTTCCCATCTATTCCAATTTATTCTTAAAGGAGCATTTTCCCTGACAGTCTGCAACTCACCAGCAATTCACAAATAACAGTATCTGAAATACCATTTTTCTCCTTACTTAATGCAAATATAATTTAAGTTCCTGACTGTTACAGTTTTGTATTATCTAGTAATGTTATGGTTAATAACTGTTGGTACAGAATTTATAGACAAGTCCAGTAGCAATTTCATATGTTCTAATTAACCTTGGTGTGACCCAGAATTAGGTTCTGATTTACTGTAGCTTCCCAAACGCTTTGGGGCAAAATAAGTGGC
Source organism: Cyanoderma ruficeps (assembly GCA_008694505.1). Lineage (NCBI taxonomy): Eukaryota > Metazoa > Chordata > Aves > Passeriformes > Timaliidae > Cyanoderma > Cyanoderma ruficeps. The sequence goes on along the minus strand of VZDJ01000057.1, from coordinate 2,441,419 downwards.
AAAGAGATCACGACATTAATGTACATATTAGTCTTTAAATTGAATGAATATCATGGCTTTAATTCTTATGTTTCTTGCTTCAGTTTTAAACTGACACATGTCCATTAAGAGCACAGTTGTCTTAAGACAGGGCAAATTAATCTAGAAAGAAAACCAAGCCTGCAATGCTGAGCTAAAACAATCCCATAGTTGCACCACAGAGACTCTGCATTTTCTTTGAGAGATAGGTGGGTTATTTCCAATACCTGCCGATCTCTACTTTTAATCAGATTGCATTTTTGTACAATTATCATTTCAGGCTTCTGTTGATTGCTTTCGCTAGGCATAATGAGTAGAAAGAAACACTATCTCATTGTGCAGAATATTGGATTGGTTGGCGTAATAGACTCGGTTCTATTTTTTGCCTAGCTCTTTGAAAAGTTAATTTTCTCTTTCATCAAATAACTAGCAGACTACTAATAGCATATAAGGTTTTAGAGGGATTTGCATTAAAGAATGCAGCTGAGTGCCTTATCTACTTTTGAAACCAGAGTGACATATGGATGCTTCTTTAGTATTGACTACCTAAGATAAAGTTTAATGCTTGCTGCAAGCCCCTTTAGTTTTAAATTCATGGAATGAGAACGTGGATTATCTCTCCCTGAAGCACACTCATAGCATGGGGAGGAGGTGAGGTGCTAGTACAGGCTTTGCACGCATAAAGTTGTGGGTTCAAAGCCTCATCAAAGGAGCAGAACCCTTCCCTCCAGTCTGAAGCTCAGAGAAATCCTCTTAAGTCATATGCCATTGTATTGGGTCCTCTTTCATAGCCAGAGATAAGTGCCCTGAGGAGAGCTGAAAGCCTTTGACAGACAGAATGCATTTCTTTTGGTGGATGGTGCCTGAGTGCCTTATTGCCTCCTTGCCATAGGACATGGACACACAACAGCATAGAAACCCCAAGATTTCCTGCAGTCAATGTAGCCAGTACCGCAGTGCTAACTAGACCCTGCCAAGAGCCCTGTAGATTCAAAGGTCAAGGCTGTGCGTGACACACAGCCTGCCTGCCCCATTCAAAGTATAATCCACACAGTACAGCTCTCAACATTTCTGAATGCTCCAAGTGGTTTGGATGTGGTGGGGAACCTCCAAAAAGACATATATTTCAAGGAGCAGACATAAAATCTGCCCTAGACTGAGAAGCTAAACATCTAGTTTCTCCTCTAGAAAGCTAGTGACTACAATAATTTGGGGTCCATAGTGCCAGTTGATCACTCCCATTTGAAAATAGAGAAAAAAATTAAAGCATGATTCCTTCAAATAGGATTTGGAATTCACGCACTGCCTAATCTGATGGTTTCTGAGCTGTTACACCTACTCTCGCTCCATATAGTCTAACAAGCTTAAACACTTTTAACTTCAAAGTGAAATTGAATACAAAGGAAAAGCCCAATTCCTTATCTCCCTGAGAAATGTAAAGAATACCACACTAAATGTATTTAGGAGTATATTTCCTTGCAACAGTTTCTGTGCCATGCCACAGTGTCTGATTTAGACATTCTATTGCTATCTCTAGGTGGGGGCTAAGATAAGGTTGAATGGTCACAGCAGCCCGCTTGTTAGAGGCCAGAAATGAATCAAGACACAGACTTCTTGTTTAGCACAGCATGAAAAGGGTCCTGGTTTATTCCTCTTCCAAGCTCAGCCATCCTGACTCCAACCATTCACCAACTCTGGCTGCATCAACCTGCTGCTGTCGGTTTCCCTTGCAGCCTCTGACTGCTGGTTATTTCCTGCTGAGCTCTGACTGCAGGCTTTTACCCAGGTAGACTGTGGCTACAGGTTCCAACAACAGGCTTACAGGTTCCAACAACAGGCTCTGACTGCACAGCAGGGATTCTCTCTCCTCAGGATCCTTCTTCATGGTCCTCTTGTTCCCTCTTGCACAAGGTCCCTCCTCCTTCACAATTTCCCTCCACCGGCTAACCCACTCCCTTTTATCACACTGACCGTTATTGGATACATCTCTGACTCCTTNGTGTATTGGGTAATTAACACAGCTGTTATTTATCAGGGACAAGGTCACTTGTATTCCCTTCCCCTGCATTCAATCATGCCTGGATAGTGTTCCTGTTTTAGTTTACTCACCCCTAACCATAATCATAAAAACTGACACTAGACTTTGCCTTGGTCCAGTGGAACCTGAAAGAATGAACTACCAGATTTTCACAGATTAATTTAATAGCTATTGTGTTAAAACTACTTTGTAGACTCACAGAAACTGTCTACCTTGAACCTTACTGAAATGCACTCTACATTCTTGTTACCAAAATCATAGTTTTGAATCCTTGTGTTTCTGAATATAGCACTTACATCATCCCTAACTCCCACCTATGGTGAGAGCTAAGGGCCCTTCAATGGCTCCCAGGGAAAACGACATTTCATATTTTTTCACAGTGCAATGTAATGGCAGCTGTCCTAAAGTCGCTCAAGGCTTTTTCCTTTGGGCATTTCTATTCAAATTACATATATGTTACTTACTATTTATTACACAAATAATAGCACTTATCTGAGACCCAATTCAATGATTCCAGAAAGCATGATGCTGTATTTATGGAACATAAGTAATTCCTAATCTTAAAGAAATTAGCAGAAAGCCTCATGACATGTATAATCCTGTCCACAGCCACTGGACCTTTTCATCACTGCTGCTCTTGTGCATACGTCAACACAAAGAGCTGTTGGACTCCAAGTGACATGGAAACAGCAACTACCCCAGGAGTGGGCAGAAAGGGTGCAGAAATAATTGCAGTGAACACTTGCTCATAAGAGAAAAAAAGAAAAAAACTTTGGCAAAATGTTTGTAGTGTTACTCTATGCGTTTTCACACCATGGTAGCTGTCAATTCACACACTAAACAAAACAACCGACTAAGACAAGACTGAAAAATAGCACAAGGTAAGGTGAACGGACACTTCTGATTAATTCAGCAAGGAAATCAGTGGATTATCTTCCAAATGTAAAAGATGGGCTACTCTTTCATAGCACTCTTACTTATCATACAGGTTATTTCTCTAAGCCTTTACATTGAGGCTATTCCTAAACCCAGTTTAGGCTGAGATGCCTTGGATGGTACTTAAAAAAGTAGAAATTATAAAAACTTTGTTGATTCCTCCATGTCTCCATTACAGTGGTGAAGGGGAAGCTGTCTAAATTCAGTGCTTATTATTTTGGTTCACTGGCTGTGTCAGGCATTGTGTGAAAAAACACAAGGCATGTACTCTAGTTATTAAATGAATACCTACAAGTGAGTGTTTATTATTTCAGCTGTAAGAGGCCTCACAACAGAAATTATAAAGCAGTATTTTGCATTCAAAAGGCCAGCAAGTCTGGGACTGACATTTGACTGACGAAAATAATGCAAAACAAATGAACACAGCTAGAATCTTTCAAAGTGCCAATGTTTGAAATTTATGCCTGGCTTTGGAAAGAAAATAATAAAACTTTACAATTCCCTTGGCATTTTCTCTCTTGCCCTCTCGAGTTTATTCACATATAAGCATTATGCTAATTTGACTCAAAACATATTTATTATGATTATTATTAATAACAATAATAATAGCAATAAATATAAATTAAAGTTAGTTATAATTAATTAACTTTGATGCGTATCTACACACAGAGAGCTGGAACATTGATTTCTGCTTCTTAGCTTTTAATTTTCCTATTTAAAGTTACAGGCAACTTTTTTTTGTTTGCTTGATTGTTTTTCTGTAATTCTGTCCTCAGTTCTTACTATTGGAGACTATTCTTACTCAGTTGGAGACTATTATCCCAGTAACTTATATTATTTAAAATAATAATAAAAAATAATCATAAATGGAGGAGTTGTGCCTGCATAATAGTATTTCTATATGCTTGTGTTTATTTCATTTCACAGATTTTAGAGTATTAAGTAATCTTAGATTCACTCTCTCCCATTCTTTACTTATTTGTCTTACTTCATATAATATATAAATCATGGTATGATAACATATCAGAAATTGTTATGAAAAAAAAGTTTCCAGAAAGTAATGATGATATTATGGTAATTGTGATATAGTCTTGACATTATTTATTTCTATTTTGTACTTCTGAAACATAGTTTCCAGTAGACTTAATGCATCTTTTGGACTTTTGTAATTCTCTGTATTTACTAGAAAATAAAACTAAAATTCATGGTATTATGAAAGAATAAGGAAAGCAGAGACAAAGCTGTTTTATATCAATCTTTTCACTCTAAGCAATATATAATTTAATACCTTTAAACCCAAGAATTTTGTATTATTTAAATTAATTCATTTGTTCAAGCATGTGTAGAATCTGTATTTGCCACTTTGTTCTGTTAATCTGGCATACAAAAATTTAAGCTTGCCTTAAATTAAGAAATTGTTAAATTTATACAAAGTCGATGGCATTTTAGGACATAGAGTGATTATTTTTTTGTTTGGTTTGGTTTTGGTTTTGTTTTCATTTAGAAGATTTACTATACCTATTAACTTTTTCTTAGTAAATGTTGCTTATAGGATTGAACACTTTTCATACCTAAATTTTCATACTGAAACATTTTTCATGCCATAATTTTCCCTAAACACATTTTCAGTGCTCCTGTGTGATGTTAATAAAAGCTGAAACACTAGTTTTCAGAAATCTTATGGCTGGCACAACCTATAAAGATGTCGATTCCAAGTGACAGTCAACACATTGCAGGATATAACCATATGTTTATAGAGAAACCGGAGAAGAATTTATGACAACAAAGCCTTTGTAGGAAGTGTGTGCATTTGACTAAAAGCTATTGCCCATCTTTAACTAGATTCAGTCAAGTCAGATAGACTAAGATATTAAATCAAATTTTCAGTAGCAGGAAACCAGATAAAATCTGATGATAGAACCAGCTGCCAGTCATTTGTGACTTTTCAACTACAGTGGAGATTATATTTTCCAAATATAACTGCAATAATGACTATGTTTCTCTTAAAATAAAGTCCAAAGAGAAGACATGAAAAGTTCAGAAAATCACTTTCCAACACATTTGACAGGAAGCATTTAAATTATCACAGTCACTATTAATTGACATTTTTTACAGGTTGGGGTTTTTTTAACAGGAAATGGCATTTGTTGAAGTTTTACTATTTTTTGTTTTTCTAAGCAAAATAATTAGAAAGATAACAGCCACAACCTTGAACTGTCTGCTTTAGTATTTTTGTGTACTGTACCTCTACAGAACTTATCCTAGGCTCCACATGGAATTTGACCTCCAGGAAGGCAGAGCAGTAAGATTCACCCCCTTCAACTCTGAGGAAAAATACTGATATGAAAAACACCACAGATTCAAATTCAACCTCTTTCCCAGGCTGCTAAGAAAAAACACATTATTATATTATGTGTAACCCAAGTAATAGTCCTTTGATTTTAAAGAAATGTGTGGTACAGTTTTTTAAAAGATATATCAGAAGGTGGGTGAACATTGGACCTGTGCCAATGATGTCACCAACAATTGCTTTGTTACAGCAACTTTCAACAGCAAGGTTTTCGCACTGCATTATTTTGGCTATATATTAGTCCTGGAAACTATCTAACTTTTATTTCTAGAAAAAGGATATAGGAATAACTTTGCTATCTGATTTATTTTTAGTTAACAGGTAAGTGAGACAGGCACTAAATGCACCCTTTATGCGCTTTAGTTACTGTTCCATGAAGAGAACTAATAGCCTCCTTCATTTGTTTGAACAAAAGGGGTATAGAATGTACCTATATATGTATCCAGTACATAAAGGTATATAGGTATACCTGTATATCCAGTTCAGGGCGTACAGGTATACCTATACACCTGTATATCCTGAACTGCAACCATGCCAATCCCACAGTGGTGATTTTGGTCTTGAAATGCTTTGTATGCCTTTAAATTTATGTAGTGCCCACAATAAATAAATAAGACAGAGCACTGTACACCAGCACTTCTCATTTTTAAGATTTCTTTTTTTTTTTTACATGCAATTTTTCAAAGTTTAGCTGTTTGGATAAACCTGTTCTAGTTACATTCATTTTTTATGTAGATTAATCCTTTATTTCTGATGGAAGAGACAGGACAGTCAGTGTACTACAAGCTTCGTGAGAAGTGGTTTGTCTTATATTTGCCTGAAATCAAAAATGTCAAAAGGGAGCTCGTGTCGATCTTCTGAAAAGTCATCCAAAGTTTGACGAAGTACTGAAAGTTAAGATCAGTGTTTGTGAGGGAGCTGGATGAAAGTATAATCTTGTACACTCTCAGAGATAGTAACAGATAATAACTCCTTTCTCAGTTCAGTTATGCCTTCAGTGTCTATCAATATGATATATGCCTCAGACCCAAATTAATTTGACTTTTTCTAAAAACCGTTCAGCTGTTAACTTCAAACATGGCTTTCTTCATTCATGCACAGATTTGAATATCTAGATTTTAGACCATCCAACTGCTGCCTGTATTTTCAAGGAAATGAAATTTACTCTCCACCAAAGGCAACTCTGAGGTAAATATTCAAGGCTATCATTATGTTATTATTTAGAATAAGGATTTAATCCTATCAGGAGGAAAACTCCCAGACAACTGAGTGAATTAAAATACAGCCACAAGCTCCTGAAATTACAGGATATCTAGCTCCTGTTCATCCCTTCCTGACTGTCATTTCTTAGTAAAAGCTGTACTGAGAGATATTTGTGCAGCCTGCATGAGACCATGAAATCAAAGCTTAGTGCCTCGTGCATTAGGTGTGATGCTTTCAGATAAATGTATTCCTTCCACTGAAGCACATCTCCCGAGCTCCTTCAACCATGGAGCAGCTTCCAGATGGAGCGTTGGTTTCCAAGATAATGCAATAACTTTGCTGGTTAATAATAAGGTAAAGTGTAGATGAAAGCTCATTTTTTCCCAAGCCTACTATATATGATACATTTCTCTTTTGCAAGTGAAGCTATCATTTTTATGACCCAAAACCAATGGTGATATTTCATAAATGTGTGAAGCTCATGACACTGACAATATTTAATTTTTCTATCCTTGAATAGTGTTATTTTTCCTGCATTTGTGTAATGGCTGTTTTAATTTTTAAATAATGGAAGTTAAACTGCTATTATGATAACAAATATTTGTTTACTTTTACAGTCTGTATTTATTTTATTTTATTTTATTTTATTTTATTTTATTTTATTTTATTTTATTTTATTTTATTTTATTTTTTATTTTTTGATACATTTCTTCTTGAGAAGTCAAAAATTTGAGAAAAGTCCATGACAAGCTCATAATTTTCTAGTAAAATAGGCAAAAGGGATGTCTTCATGTCTATTTTTCCCTGGATTTTCTTATCTTTTTTAAGTGTTATTATAAAACTAAGTAAATTAAAATAACAAGGGAAAAGATCAATTTTCTTTCTGCAACAGCTTGTATTAATTTATTCTGTCATATTTTGTAGTTTATAGTCCTGGCCTTACTTTCCATTATCATTATTCTCTCTGTTGCCATATTAGAGGTATAAAAAAATTCAACTAAATTCACACAAAAGATTCAAACTTCAAAAGTAAGACTCTTTTTTGAATCTAAATTTGTATTATAACGCTTGCAATCCTGAAGTTTGTACCTAGCAGAGGTGGTACATTTCACAGTACCTGAAAACTTATTCAGGTCTCTTCAATGCCTACAGTTTTACCTATGCAAATATTAAGGTCTGACTATTTTTCCAACATCAGCTCAACCCCTGTGTTGGTGTTTTTCTGCAGTAAAGATGAAGAGCTTAGGATATCTCTGTTTTGCCCCCTGAAGTTTTGAGTAGTCGTTCTCAAAAAATAGCTGATAACACTGACTCCTCAAAAAAGAAATTAATTTGATTTTTTTTTTTCGTTCAGTTTCAGACACAGAGGGGAAAATTGTTTGGATGGCATCAGAGCTCCAGGTATGGTATACAATACCTATTGTCTCTCTGAATTTGATTCTTCCTTTTAATTGATAGATACATCATTTAAGTTTACCGTACTTAGTGGGAGTTGAAACACGAGTGTGGAGGTTTCTCCTGGTTTGGCTCTCATTGCTTGAGAACAGGGTTTGCCTGCAAATTAGTGCATCAGCTACTATATTTTTAGACTTAATTACAAATTTTAACACACAGATTGATTTTGAACTTAATTGAAACTTTGAAAAATATATCAAGACAATGAAAATTCAGTTTGGTTCTCAGTTATATGTTTAAAATCAGTAATGTAGGTATGTAGATTAAATGACATGTTGGCTTAAGAGAAGCAATACCATGTATCTTGCAACTATTACAGCTAAGGGCCAAATCTACATTCAGATCCATGGAACACTCTTTATTTGAATTCATTCACCTCAAAAGGCTGAAGAAGCTGGTGAGAAGATGTTACTGTGCTCATTGTCTTTAAAGTTATGGAATACCCAGAAATATTTAGTGGTTTTCATGGTAAGGGAGTGTAAATTTTTGTTTGTAAAGCTCTTCTAATTTCCTAAATAAAGTCAATACACCCTTGAATTGCTTTGATAAACTAAAAATGAGACCTCTTGACACAGGTATGAATTTGGACTAAATTATTATTTTGTGGTGGGTCATGACATTGTGCAGGGTTCATGTGAGCCAATATCTACAGGCAAGACAAATCATCTCACCTGTGGCCTGAGCCAGTGACCTCCAAGTTCAGTCATTGATCCAGTATTCCAATTAGCTCTCGAGGTGAGGTAATCCTTTAATTCCAATTAGCTCTCAAGGTGGGCAATCCTTCAACATAGGACAGGCTTGAGCTGTCTCAGTTTGATGCCCGTTTTCATCACTGTCAGCAGCTGCAGCCAAGCTCCTGTTCCTGCAGCAAACAGCTCCAGAAGCTATTAGTGTTTTTACAGATCTCAACAGACAGCGTTGCTGCACATTTGCAAACAACTGTTACATGTGATTAGTGTCAAACCAACCCACTAAACCAAAATATTCTGAAAGGGAGGTTTAAGACATGAGAATAATAGTGCTGTTGCAAAATGCGTATAGACCTCTAAAGGGAATGCTGACTTTTACAAAATAACATTTTGGTTTTTTATCTTACTATAAAGTGGAAGTGCGTTCGGAAGGAGAAGTTTTAAATGCCACACGCAGCTATTCAACGTGTCTGAACAAAGAGCTAAACGTAAGGAGATCTATAAAATCAAAGAATGATAGCAATCTAAATGGTGCTATGCTCACTTTTCTACACTGACTCACATTTATCTTAAAAGATATTATGAAGGAAAATAAACCTTGGTATACATAATTTGAGAACATTATGTTATAATCTTGGTGTTTTCTAAATCTTTTTTGAATGTATCAAACAGCTTAAAGTTGATATATTCAAAAAACTTTTTCTTCATGATGTTCAAAATACTATCATATACAGCAGAGGCCCTAAAAAGCTGATGTGAAGGAGAATTCTCTAACGTGTTAGCTGCTTTAGGCTTAATATTAACATATTACAAAGTGGAAAGAGGGCACCTGCAGGCATTTTATTTTGAGGGCATCATTTAAGCTTGCATTCAAAAGCTGTGCTTTAAGTCTGAACTTTCACCCCTAAAGTGATTTTTGAATTGGGTATAAACTATCAGGGCAGTAGGCCTGAATCTTCAGTATTACAGCTCCAGAACTTGGGGCTAAATTAGGACGATAATTAGGATGCCTTAGGCAAAGGAGAAATTGAAAATCATAGCAAGCCTCATCAAAGAACAGGTTTGCACTCTCCCACAGTTGTTCTGAACTGCTGTTTTACTCTCATCCTCACCCCTTTTCTTCCCCCTGGAAGAATTCCTCTTTTGTTGCCTTGCACAGAAATGAGGACAGGCATGCTGTCTTCCATCATCTGGCTGGCTCTGTCCTCTTGCCATCCACTTATGGACAGAGGTGAAAAAAACCCTTGTGCTGCTTTTCTTCTTCCATGCACTCTGAACCAGTCTGAGCCTCCAAATAAAATGACCTTTGACTGTTTGAGGAGTGGTATTACTGAGCTCAGTGGCTGGTTAATGCTTGTCTTCAGTACTTTTGGTCTCTGACTGATTATATGAGTGCCTATATCCTACTGTCAGTCAGGATATTTTTCCCTAAACATTAAGTATTTTTTAGCTAAATGTTGCTTGCCTCCTTGATGGCATGTTATAATTTTCATTTACTATAAAGTCCTAAGGTATTGCATTTAAAAAAAAATAAACATTGCAGTTATTAAACTATAGGGTTTACAATATAATAATTCAGAAAAAAAAGAGATGAATTCAATGAAGAGAGTGGCTGTGCCACAAGGGAGAAGCAATCTGTAGCAAGACATCAAATTGGTTTCAGGGAAACAGCTGAAGAGCCCATGCCAAAGAATGCTGCTGCTGCATTGTGTTTGCATTTCTGTGATGGGATTTACATAACTCAACATGACATTATATTGGCTAAGACACAAATCTAGTCTTTAATCCAACAAGACGCACAGAGCTTGCTGTGTTGTGTCACCACGATCCCCTCTGCCAGGCTTCTGTCTCTTGCCCAGCCAAACACAATCTTTGCACATATTTATCCATTTAATACCTGCTGCATGTTCCCCACTGCTTGCGTGCCCACCAAGTTACAGTATCCACACATAAAGTGGTCTCCTTGCAGGCTGGTTATTTGCCAGTGATACAGAAGTGCCCAAAGGGCAATTGAAATTCTGTTTACACAGTGAATGAAAATAAGTCTTTCCTCTATCGGATCATAACTGCCCCTTTAATCTGTCTGCTTTCTCTCATTCCACTCATATTTACTGGCCCTTAATGAGGTTTTAGCATGGATGCGGTTAGAATTGCAACCTGTCCATTAAGATATCTCCAAAGAGCTTCTTTTGCAAATCACTAATCAAGAATGCAATTGCAAGTCTGCACTGTAGACAGGGTGGCAGTTTTGGAGGATGTGGAATAATTTTGAAAGAACATACTGACCTGATACATATTTAAACCCCTCAAGTTTTGCCTAAATCTCCACTAAACATTTTCTGTTGCAGTCCTTCCTTGGGTCTTTGCAAAAACTCAAAGCTTCAGTCTCCCTGAAGAAAAGTAGACACAGGAATGAGATTATGAGTGTTATGAATAGCAATATCAATGATACTATCAGACTGGTCAGTGTCAGCTTACAACCAGTATAAGAGAAAAATACAATTCTAGCAGTTTAGTGTTTAATCCTAAACCCTGTTTACATTCCAGTTTTGCCTTTTGTAGACATAATTATCACGTAAAATGATAATTTTGGAGATATTTCTTATGACTGCATGCCTGAAATATTTCTCAATTCTCTGTAAAGACAGCAAGGTACCTTAACTTCTTATGTTTAAAGGCAGTTAATTCTCAGCTCTCCCATTAATTTAAGAAGTCATACTCTGTTTATTCTATCATTTCTCATCACTCCACTCCACACTCATGTTTTTGGGAATTTTGTTAGGTTTTTTGCTCTTTATAAGAGCAAAAATAATAATGTATGTATACTTACATTATAAAAAGTGAGTTTCTTTCCATGCCATCACATTACTCATAAAATCAAATGTGTTTGCTATTTTCAGCCCCACAAAATTACTTGATCCACCTCTTCAATCCATCAAATCCCATGATGCCTATATAGACCATCTTAAAGCCCTGCTTTCCATTTGCAGTCCATGACGATTCTGAGATAGTTCCTTTTTGTTTTCCTTTCCTTAGGAACCCTTCTTCAATTTCTCAGGGCAAATCTCAGAGTCAGAAAATCCTTTCCCGCTTCAGACACTTACACCTTTCTCTTTAAAGTGGGGGCTCTTTCAGCTGCTATCTGCAATTCCCAGAGCTTAACTGAATTGAAAACTGCAGACAATACAGTGCTTGAGATGTAATCCACTTACTTGCCTGAAGAATTCTCTCAAGAGAGTCTCAGTTGGCAATGCCATTTTGGCATCTAGATCAGAGTGGTCTAGCAATCCTAGGTTAGAGTGGAAAATACAAAACTGCAAAAAAAAAAAAAGAAATTCAAAAAATCACCACTCTAATCCATTCTTAACTCTAGCTAGCTTTCATTTTCCCAACTTTTCTGCAGAGAGTTCCCAGCTTAGTCTATTTTGAGGCAACAGCTGGCTGTTGACTAGGCATAATTGGATTCAGGCAAAAATAAGCTGCAAGAAATGCATCATTTTCCTGTGCACTTACGGGTTCAGTTCCACTTGGTTGTGAAAATCCCTTAAAAGCTTCCCTCTGCTATCAGAAAAAGGCTGAGGTCAGCTGGAGCACTCCAGTGAACACTGCCTGGATTTAAATTGCTTTGGTTAACAGGTTCATCCTCAGTAAAGATTTGCCAGTTAAGGATTCTCTTTCCCATATGCTCTGGCAGACTTCAAATCTGTTGAGCATAGTTCAGATTTCCATCCTCACACACTCTTCTCTCCATTGGAACCCTTCTGACTGTTGCCTTCGAACATATTTTTTCCAAGGGAAATAAAAATAGAAACATATATTATTAGATTTTATTTCTGTACTCAAATGCTTGTTAGAAAAGGCAAATTTAAATAATAGGGTAGCTGAAAACGTAGGAACATCCAAGAGTTTTTATGAAGCAAAAATTCAACACGCAAATTGGAACGATAGGAAAATAGGATTTCTTTTTCTTCAAACTGCATGAAATATACTATAAAGCTACAATAAAGAAAATATAAAAAAGACTAAACTCATAAGCTCTTACCAACATCTGTTACCACACAGTATCGCAGTAACTATACCTTTATAGTAGTTTAGTACATCTTCACTCTAAACCACCATCTGTTCCAATCTGTAAAACTGCATTTGTAGCATGGGAGACAACGGTGGTTTTTAAAGTCAGAGAATTAATTTGTGTATGAGAGCTGTGATAATAAAAAAGTGCATATTTAAAGTATTTTATTATTTTATAAGGAAAATAATCCTATTAGCTGAAAAGAGTCTAAAATTAGTTTTGATTGTTGCAGTACTTCCTGATTCAGGAGTTTCTCAGCAATAAGCTGATGACAACTCACAGGCACTTCCATAACATTCACAAATGCAAATATGTTTGTTTCAGCAGATCCAGTTTCAAAATCCATTGCAAGAAATTTCATTCTTTGACAAACCCATAGCCAGATACTTTTTAAAAACACAGCTTTCAAGAACGTGAGTTCATTCTTTAACGAGTTCTGCCTAATAGCTCTACATGCCTATGGGCTTCCCATGAAATTACTAATGAAAACAAACAGTACCTAAGAATACAGGAAGGAAATTTATCTGTCAGCAGAGCATTTCTCTCTCTTTGTTGCCTGTGGTTATTGCATTGGTCATGTCACACCTAAAAGTCAAGTTTCTTTGTGGTTTTAGAGTCATCATAAAGAACTCTTTAATTAGTAGGAAACTCTAGGACAATATAGAGACTTTGCCAGGGTTTAACATTTTCTTCTATTTCAGTGGACCCATGTGTGCTACATCATAAGTGCTGCTTTGATTGGTAGGCTTGGAAAAAAATTAGGTTTATACACTTGTGCACTAAAAAGATAAGGAAGCCAAGGGGAGCTATTAACATTTGGAATTTAAGAGAAATTAGAATTGTCATATGGAATGTGCCTTTAAAAATGATAGCTCTGGTCAATGGAAACTTTTTTTCTGTCTGAGTAAACAGTATTTCAGCCTTTGGACTTGCTAGAGTACTGCCAGGAGAAAAAACCTCAAACGTTGAGCAAGCAAAGATTCCCACAAGCATATGGCTGCAACATCAGCATGGCAAGAGGGCATTTAGGAGACAATATCTGCCACTACTTCACTCACCCTGAATGATAATACCAGGGATTTAACTGAAATTCCTCACACATAAGTAGCATCTTAGCCACACTGTATTCAAAGTTGAACCTGGCACAACAGACTAAACTCTGAGGTGTTGCTCATCATTCCACAGTAGCGTTCCCTGCACTATCAACAGCTACAGCAGCTTCCAAAATTCTTTTTGTGCCCACCATATGACCCTTACCCTTTATAGAACAGAGGACAACCTGTGTAAGTGTGACTCTGTCCTGAACATAAATTTGTACTATGTAGATAATTATAAGAAAAGATTTCCTTTTCAACTAAGTACTGAATGGAACACACAAATCAAAGTATGTCTATATATGTGTATGTATACATATATATATATCACACATGTACCTTTACACACAGATGTATATGCATATATTTATGAACATAGAAAAAAAAAGGTTGGCAGGACTTGTTTGAATTATAATTATTAGAGATTGGCAAAGAACTTGGTATTGCCGTGAGTGCCTTTAACCAGAAAATATCCAGCAATAACTGCGAGAAAGCAAGATGCTTCGAGTCTTTTCATCAGTGAGATCCAATACTGAGATAACTTCTCTATGGTTAATAGTCACAACAAACCAAATGTGTGAGCAGCTGGTGGAGAAAATAGCTTATTGATGTTATGCTGGGAAAGAACATGAGTCTTGCAATCTGTGCAGCAACCCAATACAATAAGAACTGTAGATTTGATTTTGGATGAAATACTCATTTAAAATGTTTACAATTGTATTACAGTCTTTATTCAATATTTCTTTCGTTGCCTCTAACTTTGTAGAAACAACTCTTGAGCAGTGGGTAAGCTTCCAAAGTAAAATAAATGATACAGTAAGAGAGAAAATTTATAAAGCATAATAGATGGAAGAACAGGTGCATTGGAGAGTTTTGTATTTTGAACAGATTTTAAAAGAGATATTTGGATGTGACAGGGTTATAAATTCTGTAGATGGAGGTAATGCAAGGAAACAGATGTAAACAAAATTGTTCTAGATTTGATAAGTATTATCTTTCTGACTTGAAATACTAGACATTATTTGGATGAGAGAGTGGACATATCTGAAAATAAATATAGGGAAACTACCCTTATTTACTTTTTTTATTCCTGCTCTTGTGCTTAATTTTGTTAATATTATCTGTTTTATTACCATGTGTTATGAAAAATTATACCTACAAATACACTTCTTTTATTAAAAAAAGTCTCCTTGGATTCTAAATCAAAACACTTGACTGAAAAAGATGCCATCTCATTTATCCCAGCCAAAGTCTAAGCCCTGGCAACAGCTTGATACTCGATACAAATTTGTTGCAAATCACTAACACTTGAAATCAATCCAGGTACCCTCCCTCTCTTATGTTCTGCAGCACCCCTATTTCTCCTTTACATCTTCAAAACCCCTTAAAACATCCATCCAAGTCCTAGTGCCCAATTTATGCTTCCCAGCAGATTTACTGTCCTAGCAGGGTGACTCAGGAGATTCAGAGCAGTGCAAGAGTGGCCATCACAAAGTCAGGACAGGGAGCTTCGAGGCGGATGTCCAGCTGCAGCAGAGTAATTTTCAGAAAGAATGAGAAATCCCCATCTAGGTACCTCAAGACCTCTCTAAAGCTCTACCCTTCCAAGAGAGGTTTGTAATGCCTAGACACTAAGCCTACTGTCACGGTAGCTGGAAACTACCAGAGCACTCCCTACTTATTCCTTACTTTGCAAACATAAAAAAAATATGGGATTACATTCCTTTGGACTAGCTGTGGTCCCTTAGAGTGCCACAATCAGTTTCTCCTTTTGAAAACACCTTGTAGCAGGCAAAAGAAGCAATATTTTTAATTGGCTTAATCACATGAAGGGACCAAAATTTCTAAACACCTTTTAGCGTGATTAGCTTAGCAAGAGTTGAAGACACTAGGAAAGTTACAGGAACTACTTAGCATCTGGAAGTGTCTCTAAAAATTATCATGCCTAAAACAATATGCTCAAAGTAGGCAGGAATGCAGGAAGACTTTATTGCAAAAATTGATATTAGTATCCCCTCAAACATATTTTTCTCAGCTCAAACCCCACGGTATTTCAGTTTTCATGGCACTAACGCTTGTGTCTGCCTCACTCACATCCCTCATCTCACAAATTTAATGAGTTTTTGTTACCCACCAGTGCTGCTACTTCACTCTGAACCGCCTGCTTATATTGTCAATATAGTGGAAAAAAGATTGTCCTACATCTACAGGTGGTAGGTACTCGCTCATAAAACAGACCTTTTGTTTTTTTCTTGACACTTCAAGTCAAATTAACTTGAAGGCCTTATGAAGTCTTAAATGCTCATTTCTCCAAGGTCACAGTTGCAATGTTTAAATCCCACATATTCATTAGCACAGTATGTGTTTTCCTTACTATGTGTTACATGTGAGTCTAATCAGAGACCTGTGTAATGTCTGCTGGGATATCCTTGCAGCAAGTGACACATTTACTAATTAGAATAGTGGAGGAAATTTACTTGACTCATTCTTAAATCAACAGAAATGTCCCTGATAATGTGAGTTTTGTACAGTAAAGACTAGCTGAGTACTTGAGGATCTTGCCTGAAATAAATAGAAAAACAATCTAAGACAACAAAGAAATATTTTCTTTCCCTTTCCACTGCTGAGAACTGGTCCGGCTACAAATGCACAACCTTACACTGAGCACCTATCCAAAAACTATACCATACATATTTAATTGCACATAAATATATGCTATTTCATAAGATTTAAAAAAAATATCTTTTATTTTTAGGTATATTTTCATTCTTTTTATTAACGATTCACATGGCTCTATATGCTGTGACCTTTTAGCTTATTTTAAATTTTCCTCTTATTTTATCATAAGGTCTTAATTTTTTGGAAGACATTTTAATTTTTTTGACATTTTAAAAGCATGGCACTCTTAGTTATGTACTAAGAGTGTAAGGTCAACACTTAAGAACTAATGCCCGATAAAAGTGTAAGTCAAAATATTTCTTAGCTGGTTTAAGCATTAGGAAAGGATGAAGTAAAAGTTATTTGAATTAAATAGTGGCTTGAACTCATTTTCTAGGTCACAGAAACTGTGACAGAGCCCCTTGTACTGTATTCTCAGTGTTAAATTTTACAAAAAAAAACCGAACCTAGTATATTCACAATTAGCAGACTACAAAATTGAGTTAGCCCTAATTAAAAAAAAATCTTGATTTAAATAAAATTAATAATTTACTTATTTTAGTGAATTAAGTTGTGTCCAGTGACACTCCTAACTGACTGGAATGCAAGAGCTTTTCCAGGATTCTTATGGCCCTTGGCAATCAGTGGTTTCCCAGGGAATTCAGAGACATGTTATTTTGCCAAACATGTTAAAATGTTCCAGGCACGCTTAGTCTTTTCACATGCCTAATCGACCAGTAGAAACATACCTCTACATTGCTCTAAACTTTGTACATCTTAAAAAGCAAAAGCTTTGAAGGGATCAAAACTTAGAGACCTCAAAGTGACCCATTTTAAGTGGATATTTGTCCTCTAAACCATTATTATGCTATAGGAAAGACAGAGGGTTTAAATGCTGTTCTTGCTATTCCACTGAAATCTGGCCTGAAGTGTTGAGTCCTTCACTCCTAGCATCTCTTTTAAAGTAATTATAAAGGAGTTATTTATCACTTCTTCATTGAAATAAATCCTACAAATTGAAAACTTTGGTTTTAAATATGTTTAATTTCATTGGTAAAACAAAATAGGAGATGTTTACCATTTAAATTTTAGACTTTTACTTTCTATTTAATTACAATGTAGTCCTGTCCTGTGATCACTACTCTAGTGAATTTTAATTAGAGTTTGATGGATTTCTACTTACAAATGCAGTTGGATGAATTTGATCCAACTTTCTGCCCAGGAGCAGATGTGAACACATTTTGGATTTTAATATTTGCTTAAATCATGTAGACAAACAAATTTCAGTGAGCTCCTGATGAATTGTTTTCTTTCCTATTCACTCTGTACTACTGCTGTCTGTGCTATGAGATTGGATATCTATACCAAAATATTTTCAAAGCAGAGCAAGAAGCAGAGCTATTATTTTAAGAGAAAGATTAAAAAATAATTAACATCAATCATTCATATAAAAATATAACTTTCCCAATAAAAATGTGATTATTGGTTAATTGCCTCTTACATTTCACAGAAACATTTGCACAAAAGGATCTAAAATATTATTATATGTATTTTACAATAATGTCGGTCATTTGAGCAACTATTGTAAGTGCTTGTCTACTCTTGTGGAATATGATTATCAGGTTTATGTGATTCTGTAGGTATTTCTTAAATGTCTAGAATGTTGAAAATTCATTCTTTTCCTTTAGAAATAATGTGAAAAATACCTTCAGTGTTGTAACTTTCTACAGACTCTGAGACAGAAAAAAAGTTTGATATGGTGGCATGGTATCTAAAACTGTTACATCTGGGTGATTTGTTCTTTTTTTTCGCTGTGTGATGGCTTCTGTTTGGTTTTGTTTTCTTTCAGAAATTATTCCTGTCTCAGATTCATAACTAATCTGCAGAATGGATTCTGCCGCAGTTCATTTGTCCACCAAGTACTGTAGCCTCTCTGTAAATTAAAATCATCATCTTTTTTCCTCACACTTAATGAACTTGATAAACAGTGTCAGCCCAAACAGAACTAGAGATTCTTAAATTCAATGTTCATGATTCAATGCAAGACAGTAAAAATTGCAGGTGCCCTGATTTTTGGTACCTTCATAGCCAATTGTCTTACTCCTGTGTCCTTTAGTTCCTCTATGCCAAGCAAAACTCAAAATAACTGGAACATAGACGTTTAAGAAAGGGGCAATTAGCATAAAATTTAGTAGTATTTCTATAAAGAACACGTTAAAAGTGAAGTTTTTAAGGATCACAGTACTTTTTCTGACGAGCTTCTAAAACCATCAGAAGCAGACCTCTGCTCCAGAAAAATCATAACATTAGAAGTCCTTTAATTTCTGAATTTATGTCTGAAAAAGCACTTTTCTAACTTTGATTGCCATGGCAACTCCTATTAGATACTTTATTATCTAAGTTACAGCCAGGGAACAGATTACCCTATTTTGTATAATCATGTCTTGGGAAAGTAAGGTTGAATAATCAATGCAGTGCAATTTTTAACGAATTTAATTAAAAGCTTTCATGGCATATTTTTTTTTTCTGAAAAGTATAAATGTACTTTTCAGTAATATTAAAGGTAATAAAAAGTCACCACACTTTTTTTCTAGTATTACAGAAGTAATGATTTTGTAACAGTTCTGTATGAGTGGAATAAACCCCAAAATATTATAACCCTTCCCCCTTTGACAAGCTACTGTAGCTATCTATTGCCAAAAAACATTGCATTCACAAAAAAACAAAACAAAAAAAATCATTAAGGAGAAGTTAGAAAATGCAAAAAATAAACAACTAAAAATAATAATCAGATGTTATTTACAGTTACATAAGCAATTTCTAGCATGGCAAACGCTTCCAAACACTTCATATTATCTGCTCAGGCTATGTATGGAATCATAAGAAAACAGTGAGAGATAATCTAATGAAAGGTGATTTTAAAATAATTTGCCTATAATAAATCTCCAGGTTCTCTCCAATCCTAAGTAACTCTACTTGCATGGTTTTTCCAAGTATTTATAGTGAGAATTGCTATTTTCTTGTCTCTATAGTAAAATATGAGAGGAAAAGCACATATGGATGTAACTGGTAGAAAGAGTAAGAGTCAGTACTAAAGTACATGACCTGTATTTGATGAAGCATAGAGGCCAAGACTAGCAAGATTAATTTCTCCAGGAACAAATAAGCCTGAACTTCTCCAAATCACAATTTGTTAGTCTGGGGAAATATGAAGTGTCCCTCTTTCAGCAGGTATCAGAGATAAGCCTAAATATTCAGAGCAAGATGAATTTAAATATTCTATTGCAAGCAGCTTGGGAGAAAAATACAGAATGCCAATACTCCACAGGCATTTGAAAGAGATCAATTTCTTTCCCCTTAAAAAGACATATACACACTGTACAGCAGCCAGAAGCCATCAAGTGCTGTGTGAAGGCACCTCCATTCTTCACTATGCATTTGGAAGCATTACGTCTAATAAAGGCAGTTCATGACAATGTCTAAAGTGTGAACATCTAATCTGACTGCATTGTAAGACCTACAAACTTTGCTGGAATTACAGCTGGGGGTTATAGATTACTTCTCCTCTGAAGCAGGAAACTGATCACTTCAGGTGCCCCCTATATTGGACCATATATGGTCCCTACAGTCCCGATGCAACGCTTTTTGATTAACTACCTTATGATCAAACCAGCTGCTTAAAATCAAGGTTCACAGAAAAGTGGAATAAATACTTCCAGACAAAAGTTAAAATAGAGAGTACAGAGCTGACTTTGGAGCCAAGTGTGAAGTGGAAGGTAGCAACAGACATTTTACCAATGGAGTAACCGTGTGAATTTAAAACCACAAAATTTAACCTATGGTAACAATTTTGTTAGCGGACAGATAATTTTATTTGCCTCTCTGCATTCATTTTATTTGTGCTTTTATTTTGTTTTTTTTTTTGTTTCCCCACAGCTTTCCTGATAAATGTAGATGGTTTCAATTATGACCAGTGATCTTGATTTAAAATTACTTAAATCCACATCTGGATCTTGCAACATGGAATTTATCATCTCACAGCATTATAACCATTTGTACAAAAGAATATTTGAAAATAAGTCCCTTAAAATCATGTGATTCACTTATCAAAAAGGAGAAAAAATTAGGATTTTTGTCAGTGTCTCATAAGTCTGAATTACTGATACATCTCAGTTCTCTTGAAAAAGTAAATTATAACATGCATTAAGTCAAGTAATGTGGATCAAATAATAGGGAAGTATCTTGTAGAAGGTAGGATTACAGTGCTGTAAGAATTTCATCTGACTGTAGTCTTACATTTATTTCAAAAAATGTTACAGGAAAAATTATTCTTGACATGAGGTTATTTGTTTTTGGATATTTAAATAAATTTATTAAAATAGAGATTATTGCATTAGAAAACTTCCCAAAGCTTATTTGTACACACAGTTGTGGCAGCTTTTCATGTTACAGTATTATGCACTAATTTTTTAATAATGGAGTGAGGAAAAAATTCCAGAAACACAGATGCATCTGAGCAAAAATATATATCTATATACATGAATCATCATAACTTGTTCCTCAGTTTCTTAGAGTAATTTTGGTTACAGATTATAGAAGTATTTCTAATGCAATACCACAAAAAAACCACCCTAAAATACCCAAACATATATCTTACAATCTATTTTATGTCCCGAAAGATTTTAAAATGACTCTTTGGTGTAAGGACTTATCTCTCTTTTTTTTTTCTTTTTATTTTTTTTTTTAAGTATATGATGAGTACACAAGCAAGCACATGAAATTAAGAACAAAATATTTGTGAGAAACAGCGTGACAAAAAAATGTGATAGATCTCAGCAATAAAAGCTTGGAGTCAGAATATTTTTCAATTTTTGAACAGAATGTAAAAGTAGTCTTTTTTTTATACTTTTCTGTGCAAATATTAATCAGTTAAAACTGTGATGGTGTACTAGCTATTTATTCATTGGTTTAAGAGAATAAGATGGCTCCCCTCCAGGCATTCACTAATGGTGTTATTCTTGATGAATTTCTCTTTCCTTGGGATGTTCGGAGCACATGAAGTACTGTGAGGCTTGATTTATGCCTGACATGAAACTAAAGTCTAGAAGACTTCTCCAGTAGACAAAAAAAGATATTTTACTTACTTCATTAGCCTGCACAAAGGAAAGCTGAAGAGAGAAATTTGTATTAGTCATTGGGGCTCAGAGATCCTAATTACATTTAGTATTGAGATTCAATGAAGGGAGAAAACCATCAGTCCAGTGAAATTGTTTATTGTTCTTGTTTTTCTTCTAATAATACGATGCCAGATGGAAACCTCTGTCTATATTAGCCACCTAATTTTAATTGTATACATTGCTTCTTTTAACTGATAGACTCATTTGCAGAAAATAACTTATTCCCTCCCCCAAATATTTAACAGCTTCTTCTTAACTTGGAAATTCTAAAACATTAAAAAGTCTCTTTGAAGCTCTATTTTCTTAGCCTTATTGCTGCATTAGAGCAAACATACCCTCTCCCTAAACACCTCTGATGCTTTATATTACTAACTAGCCCTTGAAAGAATAATTTACAATGAAAGATATTCTACCAATGTATTGGAACAGAGGATGCCATGGAAAAATCTTAGGGGGCTCCATGAATCCATGACTTAAAAAGGGCAATTTTAAAAAAAATTTAAAAAACTGAGAAGTCAACTAAGGAAAATACATCTTTTTTTTTTTCTTTTATTTGTTACATATCCAATCTGCATTTCCTACAGAAAACATTGGCCGTGCAGGGACAGATACAGCCTGACAATAGAGAGAATTAACCTTCACTGGTAGCTATTAGGAATCCTACGAAGAAACAACAAAAATCTCTTTGTAAAAGAGTCCCGTTGAGATTAGAATAGACTGTGCGAAAGACGAAATTCCCTCCAGCCTAAAAGAGGAAAACATAGAGGAAATATGCATACACTGAAATTTAGCTGTGTCTGGGTGTCCACACTGAGGAGATGCTCAGAGGACAAGTACAGCAGACGCTCTGCAGCAGCAATCTGTTGATCTCATCCTGTTGCCCAGAATGGCCTACCTGATTGAATTTGGACAGGGCAGGAGGCACTTTCAAACCAATTCCACAGAGTTACCTTTGAGCCCTCTCCATGTCACAGCTGAGGCAAAGCTATCAGATCTCCCTGTTCTTGCTTCTCTCAGGAATACTACAATCCACACTTATAAAGGTTTCTGTGCTACTGTGTCATTCCCCATCTTTCAACTGGTATGTGTAGAAGTTTGTCAAGAACTTTTTTTTTTTGTTGTTATTTTCAGGTAAACAGCAGTGTCCTCATCCCTTCACAGGCTTTCATATTTGATGGTATATACAGCAAACCCTCATCATATAGATAGACAGACTTCTGCCTTATCTTCATCAATGTGCTTTATATAAAATATAGAATATAAAACATTGCTGTATCATGTAATAAAAAATAAAATAATAATAAAAATAATAAAAAATACCTGTAAGCATCCATCCACATGCAAAATTTATGCTTGGATTCTATGAAAACTTAGCTGAAACAAATAGATGTGCAGTAGTGTTTGTTATCACATATTATCATAGATTCTAACAAAGCTAGAAAACATATTTTTAACTAGTTTATGATCATAAATTCCCTTTCTATATCAGAATTACATTTTAGGTAAGGAGCTAAGATTATTTACTGGGACTTTTTTTTAATGATAAAAGAAGTTTTTAAAAATAATTTGAATTAAAAAATATATATCTAGTTAATAGAGTGAAAATATCTAGTAGAACATACTCTTTTGTCAGAAATATGACATACATACTCAAAGGTTAATCATGCAGGTTTATTTTTAACTATTTAATGTTTTGTTATGCTTCCCATCTAATATAATTCTGTCTGGTGGGCACTATATTCTGGTAATTACAGTACATTCCTGATGGTTGCAATGGGTAACATTGCTAAAATTCAAAATTTTCAGAGTCATTTCAGATATACTGGATGAAGCCAAAATCTAAAAGTATGTTATAAACCTTGTTAATTAAATATGCATTAATATTTTCATTAAAAGCCTTCAATTTAGGCAATACACTTACGGAAAGTGTATAATATTTGACAGAAGTTAAAGTGACAAGGTGTTCATAGAGACTTCTATATTTGAAAAGAAATTATGTGGCTGTCTGGCTACACAAAACAGACAAAGATAGTTTTGAAGGTTTAGATTTCTCTGCTCATGAAAAGATGGATGTACAGAAATGCCAAAGCTGACCTAACCGGCTTCAAAGAAGAAGTTATGAAGTCTCTGGTGATTTCAATGGATCTTGTGAAATAATAGGCCATTCACACAGACTGAAAAAACATCAGAGAGACAGGATCGGGTAGTCAAGTAGCTCTGTATGTCATGGCTTTCAGAACCAACCGCTCATGTGAATGACAGAAGAGCACTTCAGTATTTACCTTGAGATTTCTTACCTGTAATGATAGATCTGGCTTTTACTATTGAAAGCCTCTGAGGCAAATTTATGTGCCTCTCCATGGCCTTTACTGTGAAAGGTGACAGTAGGGCTCAGTTCCAAAATCTTGCTGAAGATGAGGATCTACAGATAGATGCTCCCAACAATGCTTTAAATCGCTCTCGTGGAGGACTCCAAAGCAGGTGGAGGACTCTTGTGCACAGACACAACACCAATAATGGCATCCTGAATTGGTTCTTGTATTCATGAAAATGGTCACTTTTTTTTCCCCTCCATTTTAAAGCCTGAACAATAAGTGGAATAGCACTGTATTTTTTCTAAATATCCAGAGGGATCATATGCTCAAAACTGAAGTTAAGTTGTTCCTGTTCAGAAGAAAAGGATGATACATTCAAAGCAAAAGAGCACCATTGTCCCCTCTTTCCCAATTTTTTAGGCCAAAAGCTCTCTTTCTAGCAAAAAAAAAAAATCATATGGCTTTTCAAGAACCTGTCTCAGACACAACAAAAGAATAGCTAAATTCTGTGCATGAAATGAGGCATTTAGAACACTGTTCTTGAAATGGAGATTAGAACAGACCCTTTTCAAAAAGAAAAAGGGTGCTGCAGATTGACTCAAAGGTCCTCTATTCTTACAGCTATTAGTATTTATTACTTTAGTATTCTGATGTGCAACACTGTTACAATTGAAATTGATGGTTACTCTTATATTAAAGAGATAAAATAAGCCCTAAGCTAATAGCAGAGTCACTTGGTTTCACTAAGCACTGCATCATTAGATTAGAAATCTTAGAGGGCAATGCTACAAAGGAGGAAAAACATATAGCAAATATTGTTAGTGTAGTTTTGAAAACAGTGTTTTAAATAAAAATCAAAGAAACTTTGAGACATACATATCAAATGACTTGTCCTGTAAATGAATGTGTAAAAATATAAAATGCAAAGAAGTTTGTTATCCAATAAGAACAACACCACCTTTTGTGACATAATTCATTTTCTTATAGTTAAAAAGCAATAAAGCTGGAGTGACTTAAGTGAACACTCTCTCAAAGGTTAAATAAATTGTAATGCCACAGAACTACTGGTGTTTAGAACATTTAAAGGTCAGTTCTGTGGAGTTTTTTCATTAAGTTTGAGTTTATTATGTTATTTACAAAATTTGCATTTCTCTCAGCTGAGAAAGTTTTGGAGGGTCCATCATAATGTGGTGACACTACTGGAAGGGTTCTGGCAGATTGAGCAATGAGGTTGGCACAGAGATGTTGTCTCTTCCACCTCAGTCTGTAGCATCAGCACATTAGACATATAGCACAAAGCCTCAATCTCTGTGAAGGCGTGTCAAAAAACATCATGCCAGAGCTAACATGAGTCTTCCTCAGGTGCTTTCCACCTACATTATATAGGAATAATCTCAGTCAAATGCTTTGAGGTCAAGATAACATGATATTTTGAGTACTTGTACCCCCTTTACCCACAAAATATCAACACACAATGAGATTTTAGAAGACTATGGGAATCAGAATTAAACATTTTTGATTGATGGTGTGAATCTACAGTGGCTAACTTATAAATTTGTGATAATCCGAGAAATTCCTGCTATGACTATGATGCAGGTTCCTATAGAAAGGGATTTCAGAGGCAAGTGAACCAGCATCTTCAGAGAAAAATGAAATGCTTTGGGCATCTACATTTTTGAAAATCATTGATTATGAGTAATGGTTAGACAATATATTTCAATGGTTGAATATCCAGGAATATCTAATGCCTCTCTCAGGCCTCCCTCTCAGCTCTGATCCATGACATCTACTTACCAGGCTCATGGAATTTTACAGGGAAGGAAAGAAGGTCTCCACAGAAGTATAGAAGCATTCTTCACTCTCTTACTGAAGTTGAGCCAAAATGGAACAAAGAATGAGAAAATGATTAGGCTGGAAAGAGAGGCAGTAGAACAATAGGCATGACTCTTTAGGAGGGTGATTAGAGCTCTAATATGCTAAGGTTCCTTCTTCCAGGATTATTTATTCACTTACTTTATCCAGCATATGAAAAAAGAAAATAGACTGAGGAGCAAACATGGAAATTGACTCTGTTTATATCATCAGGCAATTTTACTTTAACTGCAAGTTATTGTACTTCATTTTTATTTTCCCATTCTTTTATAATACAGAGATGATTTTAACACATTTCAGAAAAACAGCTTTGGAGTAACATTATTTCTAACATACAACAATTACTGTGCATTTCATTAGCAAGCTGTTTCTTTTTTATGGACTACTGAAGGCTTTTATACCACAGATAACAAAACAAAGACAGAGAACACCTTTTCATAAAGAAAAATACAGAATTCTCTTTCAGATTTTTAATGTATACACTTTTCATCTACATGGAAACAGGTGAGATCTGAGATATTAGACTTTTTAGCCAGGCATTGCTAATGACTCAAGCCTTTCTCCTGTTTTGTTCCCTCAGATCTCTTGTCCAGGAGACAGATGATATGTGTTTCCCCACACTGCTAATAAGTATAAGAATGCTTTTCTTTCCATGATCCAAACTCCCTCTGCAATTAGATTTTTGACACCTGATGGCCTTCCACAAATCAGAATGCACCTTGTTTCTTTGTTAGAAAATTTGTGATGTTGACATTTTAGCTGGTAAGATATTAAATCATTAAAACACTGAAATCCCTAAAATCCTTCTCTTGAGACAGCCTGTGGTATTAAACATTATCTTCAACTAATTATTACAATATCCTTGAAAATAAAATATTATATTTTATATACTTTTGGCAGCAGCCATTCAAAATTCATAAGTTTTTACTTTGATTTTTTTTTAATGAGATCAACGCTCTTTAAAACATATCGGTGGAAAATTAATAAAGAAATGTTTCTCATACTAAGATTGTGTTTCACAGACTAGGTCTGCAAGGGTGTGAATGATGTCTGCATGTATGCTGAAAAAATAACTATTCTTGTTCATACTAGCTTCAGCTTGGAGCTGTGTCATCAAAATCTCTTTAATAAAAATAAATTATACAGACCTGAGAAAACAGTGACAAAATGGTATTGTTCATGTCATGAATGCTAGACAAGTGGCTTGCACAGGAGGAAGGGGATAATTTTCTGTTTGGGTTGGTTTTTTGGTTGGTTTTTTTTGTTTTTTTTACTTCTGTTATTGGAGCAGAAGAAGGCCTGCAGGAGGAGTAAGTGTGTCTCTCCTTGCAAACACCTGTCACCTGCCAAGAACCCAGCTGTGAGGAGTTCTTTCCAGAAGCAGTGTGTACAGGAATAGAAAACAGCAGGGTTGGACCCCTCTGACGATAGCAGGGTGTGAATAGCCCTACAGTGAAGGGAACAAAGGCCAGACAGGAACAGGGAAATTCAGCAATGCGTTATTAGGAGCACCAATTTATGGGTGAACACAGCTGCTTTTAATATGTACAGCCGGTTTATATCTACTCTTGTCTGTTCAGAATTATATTTGGATGACACAAATAAATGTAACCTGTACCTGGCTATCAGCACTAGCTTGTGTAACCACAAGGGAAACATTTTCATTTCTTTCAAAAGAAATCCTTGCTGGTCCATGACTTCTTTGTAGATGCATTTTACCAGTAGAGTACCTGAGATTTATTTTATTTGTTCAATAGTGATTACTTTTAGGGTAAGTGTAAATGAAATCCTAAAACATATTGTTTGAGAGTCATTTTGAGCTTTCAGGTATCACAGGTGTTGAAGAGTCCACTTCCTTACAGAGTGCTGCACCAAGAATCCTCAGCCAAGCTTTGAACCTTCATGAATGAGAATTCTTATCTATTTGGCGATTTCTCCACAATTCTAGCAGCACTGTTTGTTCCTATTAACCCATGATAATGGAAACCTGAGCTCCAACCAGATCATCTTATACAGACTGTTCCTCCTTCCAATTGTGAAGGCTCTTCAAATGTGGAAGAAGAAAACAAAACAAAACAAAGCTCAAACTTTCTCTTTTCTTCTTTCCTGCACATTCTGTTAGTCACTTTAAAGATAATTTCTTATACATCTTTCCCAAGGCTGTCACATTCCTTTTCTTCTTAGAAAAGAAAAAAGACCTTTTTCCCCTTTACTATGTGTAAGGTAGATACAGACTGATATTTTTTTTGTCCACGATATAGGATTTTATGCTGTTAGAGGTCATGAATTACATATTGAGTTTATGCTCACTCAATAAAGGTTATTTTCTCACTCTCCCTTCACATCTCTAAAAAGCACCTTTGATCATTAAATTCTCTTTGATCAACTAGAGCAAAATCTTCAGAGCTGTGCTAAATTGTTCACGTTGTGTAAAATCCTTACTACTTTACAGAAAGAGTCTCTTTTCTACTCCTTAATAGTATTATTATCAGTGAACTCTCTTGTTGATTTATTATTTATTAGCAGAACAGTCACCTTAATCATCATTATTTCCTCAACTATAGAATGTAGTTCTTTCTGCTATCCCTTATTCCTGGTGTGCTATTGAGGATTCTGTGCTGCATTTTTATTGAAAACTTTAGTCTCCCACAACTGGCTTCAACTATCTCTCAGTATGTGTTCTTAGACATTATTAGAAGTTACTAGTTTAGATTCCAACAGCTTTGTGCACAAAGAACAAACTGAGTTTTGATCTGAATAACCTTTTTTTGGACCCAAATGACACTAAAGCAAGAAAAAAGCCCAGAAAGCAAAGTTGTGTTTCTTCACAGCAGCAGCATGCATAGAGTCTAACAAAAGGGATGAGTAACTGCTTGGTTAAACCAGCAATAGCAATGCTGAGAGTGATACTTTGCTTAAATTACTGAACTGGGCTTTCTAGTTTTCCAAGTAGAGAGGGCACAAGCATAATGTTCACTTACTAGTAGGTTATTTGGCCCCACGTAGTTCAGATCAATCAAACCTTAATTTATGGGATGATCACAGTGAACGTCTGAAAAGGCTGAGCTGTAGAACTGCACAGCTCAGTACACAGTGCCTACACTTTGCATTAAATTGCCAGGAGTTTCTATCAGCTTCACATTATTTTGGGCTGGTTTTCAGGGAGTCCTTCAAATCTCTTTGTAAGACATGGTTTTCTATTTACTATGCCAAAAAAGAAAAAAAAAAAGTGTCCAAAATTTTCACTCAGATTGGAATGATTGAAAAGGAAAGTATGAAAATGAATGAATTTGAAAGTATGAAAAGGAGCTGGACAGAATTAATTACAATGTATTAAATACAGTTATTTCATTTCTCATTAGCTTTTCCAGTTCTGTTAGAGATAGCATTCTTCCTGAGGACTTGCTGATTCATAACACATAGAAACACAAATATTATTAGATTTTGCATTTATTAAATTTTCTTCCCCTATGAAGTGCAGGACGTTTTAATTGAATAACACCTATTCACACTTAAATGCAATGAACGTCCTCCTAGGGAAAATTAAGTCATCAGTCTAATTATCAAAAGCATAATTAGAAGTTCTGACGCTCTTTTCCCTCCCCTATCCCTGGCTTTTTTCAGGCCAAAGAACCATATTTGCTGAAAAAAGGACATTATAAAAAGTAAGTTAAAGTGCAATGAATCATGCACTGAAAATTTCTATCACTTAGGTCAACAGCTGGAAATATCTGTAACTTTTTCAGTAAATAGCTAAAAGCTGAATTCTGCAGTGATGCCTGGACCTATGAGTTAGGTTTTTATGACTCTTTTCCCCATGGTTTGGCTCTCTGCCTTCTAAGAGTTGTCTTAAATGATGACATCCTTAGGCAAGTAAGAATCTTTGCAATGCTCAGAAATCCTAAGCGTCAGCTGCTTGATGTGAAAGTTAATGATTTATAATCTAGTTCCAAACTCACTGCAATGGCTGACTTCAAAGAAATGAACACAGTATGTGGGTCTCTAATTCAAAAAAGCATTTCAGAGAATAGTGTATTTTCTGAAAATGTATAAAATATGTTTTTTCTTTATAGTGGAAGTTCATAAATCCACATCTTACATTTTAAATTCATGCGGTAACCACTGGCAAATTCAGGAACAGAAACAGAATCTCATCAAATGCCTCCTGTGGCTGCTTTAGGAAGTCTCCATCTAAAATCAAAGACTATTTTATATAATCCAATATACATAACATTCATACCACTAATTACTAAATAAACTGATTATGAATATGCTCATTATCCTTTTTATTATTGCTACTCTCAGCATGGACTATTGTTATTCTTTGTAGTTCCAGTCTTTGTGGAGTAAGGTGCTAACTGGTGCATACTTACTTTACCTTTGCATGGAGAGAGAGGAAGTCTGTCCTCTGGCAGGCTGATAGAGCTTACACTGAAATGGAAAATGTGCCCCTGATCACAGAGATACGGCAAACAGGCTCAGCAAACACATGAATCATTTGGCGAGCTATAATTCAAGATCAATTTGAGAAAAAATAAGCAGAGGGTGAAGAACTTTGTAGAAACTACAGAAATATAATTTTCTTCGGTTTTATCAATCCATTATAGACATCATTTATTTGATATTGATGCATCACAATTTATACTATTGAAGCACTTAGTCTAGCTGGGTCTGGAGTGCTGCTTGTGCAATATACTAATGGTAAGAGAACTTAGAGACTTACTTGGGATGGAATTGGTAGTTGAAGCTGCATATTTTTGCAAACAACATCTTTTTGTACATGCAAAGTTTCTACCACAATAACGAAATATGGGATTTCCAACCTCTGCGTGAAATTGTATGTATCAAAGAATTGTTGCATAACGTGGTCACATCTACATGGAGAAGGACATTTATGCAGAGGAAATTTCAACACTGCCAAAGAAAAGAAATAATTCTTTATTCAATCTTTTCTAAGCATACAAGAAATGTAAAATAAGAAACCATAAAGTATCTAAAAAGATTTGTTTCTGGTGGATTTTTTTAGAAAATTGAACTATTATCAAATGCATAAATATTTCTAGTTTAATTTTCCCCTGATAAATATGAATGTCCTTTTCCCTGATTTTTACTTCTTGATTTTGTGCTATGACACTTTAAATTCTCTAACCACTTGTTTGGTTTAGCTGCCTTCCCGTTATTTAAAATAAAATGTATTATGACTCCCTTTAAGTGAACTCATTAAGACTTTATTCTTCATAGGTCTTTCTTTTCAATCACTACCATTTTCCAGCAACAAAAACATCAGTCTTACCCTTAAACTGTTTATGCAGCAATATTGTAATATAAAGCCAGAGAATTGGATTTTCTTGTTGGAAACAGCTTAGTGAAGTTTCCTTATTAGCAATTAACTTCTTCAGCTGCTAAAAGAGACCACACTGCATGAGTCTCCGAACACTCTTGTGGAGATGGAAACAGGAAGAACAATGTTAAAATTAAAAATTAAAAAAAAAATTNAAAAAAATTAAAAAAAAAAATTAAAAATCTGCAGAAAATAGGTGTCATTAGAAAGCAGCACCAGAGAAATCATGGCATGTCCTTGTCCTCAGAATTATAGTTGGAAAAGCTTGTACGTCCCTTCAAGAGTTGTTCTCTTCTGTGCAAGCAATGCTGATTTAGTTAGGCTGGGGCAGATCACTGGCAGCTCCATTCTGAACAATCAGGGAACACAGAATGCTTCTCCACATCCTTTAAAGCTGATTCCTCACATCCTTTAAAGCTGATTCCTCTTCCCAGCCTGCACCATCTTTGGAACACAACCTGCAAATTCCACCACAGTTGTGCAGTTGCTCAGAGGGATCAACATTACAAGACATTTTGTTATACACTTACCAAATCTCCTGGGCTACTTAGTAAATTAATTACTCTTATCTGTACAAACATTTTTTTCTCCTGAAAGATATTTCGTAAATACCTTTCACGTCCCTGCAGACCTTTTTGTTTTATTTCTTCTCTGATTAAAGCTTGTAATGCAATGTTTATTTTATCTTTTTCCTTTTAAGTTTTTGACTAGAGATTTTAAACCTTCAAAAGAGAACTTCAGTTCCTGCAGGTTTACT
The DNA here is from genome assembly GCA_008694505.1 of Cyanoderma ruficeps. Taxonomy (NCBI): domain Eukaryota; kingdom Metazoa; phylum Chordata; class Aves; order Passeriformes; family Timaliidae; genus Cyanoderma; species Cyanoderma ruficeps. Next base: position 2,409,444 of record VZDJ01000057.1, on the reverse strand, counting down.
GTGGATGAAAATAACTCCCTCTACATCTTCTCCCCATGTCATCAGACCTTTTTAACAATGTCAACGTATCTCCTTATATAGCATATTCAAGGGTTACTCTAAGTGCACTAGTCAAAACAGGGGGTTTTTTCATTCTTTTTTTCTATAAAGATAACTTGTATTTACTTGTTGTAGTAATAGGTACATAGTCCTGGGATTTGTTGGGGTTCTTTGGTTTCTGGGGTTTTTTTTTCAAATTTCTATGCAGCTTACAAACACTCCTATGGAGAGAAAAATAATAAAAAAATCCTTATACAACACTAAAAAAGTTAGGTTTTTCTTGTGTATTGTTTTATTCCACTCCTAGCCCCCAACTCCTGTAGAATGGTAAAACATCTCTTGTAAAAAAACATATGAAAAGGCTAATATGGACTATCACCCTTACCTGCATCTTAGAGTCTACTATATTCCCTTAGCCATCATGAAAGTCCTTTTATAATAGGAAAAGTTTATTCACATAATATTTAGATTTAGGTAATATTTGAATTGAGATGTGACAAATTGGGTTAAGCACAGAAGACCAAAGGAGGCTAAACCTCTGTGAATAAAACAGATGAAACCCGGAAAGATTCGAAATACACCCAACAAAACATGATTAAGACAAAACTAGGTTAGATGTTGGTGCCAAAAACCCTTGGAATATTTTATTTAATAGTAAAAGAGGAAAAAAGAAAGAAAGAGAGAAATATAGAGAAATGGAGAGAAAGAGAGAAAGAGAAACAGAGGGAGAGAGAGAAAGAAGAGAAGGGAAGGAGGAAGGGGGAAGGGGATGATAAGAAGATAACACATAATTAATAAAAATACATTAAGAACACATAATAAGAATACATGCCCTGTATGTATTCTTATCTTCATCAACAAGTAGTCCAGGGCCTCATTCAGGGTTTTGGTGGTTTTCTCTGCAGCTTTTCTGGAGTTTTTTGCTATAATAGGCAGAGGTCCTTCATGAAGATGTTTAAGCCATAAAATGTAACATTCAGTCTTCAACAGGCGTTTACAACCGTGGGGTGCATTTCATGTAATTTGTACAGAGAAGTGCAAACACAACTCAACTCCAAATCACTCTCAAGACAGAAAAGACAAATCTGTCTCTTCTTTCTTAGGAGTTCCACTGGTCAGGGTCAGATTCAATTTTCAATAGTGCCTCAACTGTAGCCCTCGAGGCAAAGACTGTCAAAAGGTATGCACTGACTGAGAACAAGTTTAAACTACACTTGCTTTCCAGACAGTCCTGCCTTTTCCAATTTTTCTCTAGGTAGAGAAGTGTGTTGCTTTTGACTCTTTCAGTCTTCCCCAGAGGACTTTCTGCAGGACCTTCCTGTAATCAGATTTATGTCAGTATATGGAAATTACTGAAAGAATGTGAAATATGAAACAACTTATAGCAAGAGATGCTCCCAAATTAACAACCAATATTTCAATGTTAGATTAGACATGTCATGAAACCACTCAGCCAGCACCTTAATAGGAAAGTACATGGCCTAAATGGAAATAGTGATGGTTTATAGGTATTTCTGTGACCTATTTAGCAACTGCTAAGGAAAAATTAAAGCTTATCTACCAATCCATACTGAAACATTCTAAAATGCTGAGTGCATACTCTCTGCGTACTCTTCAGAAGCATCTTGCATTGACATCTCTAGGAAATTTGATATAAATCTAGGTCAAAGAGCTAAAACATGTACCAGAAATCAATGAGAAATTATTAGCTACTGTCGAATTTGAGAGATTTTAAGAGTTCCCCTTACAACAGCATCAAACCACTTCAAGTGCAATCAGGGAGTGGTGAGATGCTTAAAAATACTGAGAGGATAAGCTTGGCAACCCTGGATTTCACTACCTTGGCAGCCCACCTCACACCCTGGCAGTCCTGCTCTCAACACACACATCTGAATCCTTTCCTTTGCAGGGTTTAACTCATCACCAGGCAGCAGTTCTGGATCAACATCAGAACTGGGAGAGGCACACAAAGGAGTGACAGATGTGAGGATAAGCCGTGGTTAAACAGCAGGATGTGAATCAGGCAAAGAAATAACAACCTTTTTGTGTCCCACACAACTGATTAATTTCCAGTTATTGAACCATTAGATTTGTTATGGGCCAGTACTGCTACAGCTAAAAAACTTAGACTGTAATTAGTGTACTTATAGGAAATTGTTCTGTCCTAGAAAATTGACACTTTCCAGAAAGACAAAAAATGTCACTGACTAGCAGATTTGTTCTGCAAGAGGAATGTTCTGCTTGCTTTGAGCTTTTCCAAGTTTTTATGTAATATAATCAGAATATTCAGATTAAATAATCATCTCTGAAAATGCCTTATACATGAACTCCCAGATTAAACACTTAAAACTGTACCTGGAAAGCTTCTCATGTGTGTCTACAACTGAAATTCAGCTTTACAGAACAACATAGACAGCAAAAGCATTTCTCTTGGGATTGAAAATCTTGGGGAGCTACATTCCAAAGATTTGCAACAGCTCTGGTGAGGTCCCATAACAGCATCAGAAAAATTCTGTAACAAGAACAAGACCTAAAAATTCTTGCTGATCCTTAATCTTTTCAGTGTAACTAAATGATATACCAGAGCAATATTGATATACCAGAGCAATACAGCAGAATTGACACAAATGTCAAACTTCACCAAAAACATATTTTCATCTTTTTTCTTGACATATTAATATTTTTTGACAAGGTAGATGATGCAGATTTATATCTTATTATGAACACAACAGTGTGAAAATAGCTGAGGAGATATTTGGCAATCTGTCTATATACTATAAGATTAATTAATTCATTGAAGCATGCTTTATTATCTATGAAAAAAATTAATGTAGCTATAGAAAAGAAGCCGTACATAATAAAAGGCTAACAACCTTCAGGGTCTCCATTCACCATAAAACTAATTTCACACCTAGTCTATTATGTAATGTGCTATGAAAATACTCTTTGCTTCAAGATATGTTTATATTAGTTTGGACCATCTAAAAGTTGTGTTCAATGCAACAAATCATCCACAGAATAATTTTATAATTTTATAAACAGTGAAACATTGATGTACGTCTTTTGTCTCATAAATTGGAAGCTTACATGGTCCATATAAAGAAAGATCAAAACAAATTTTTTCTCTGATATCCCAATATTTACCATAACTGCCAATAGGCATTGAAAATATTTGAACTCTTTTATGGTTTGCATGCTTTGATGAATGTTTCTAAGACTGATGCAATTTAATGAATGAGTATTTAACATTCTATTATGAAATGTAATCAAAATAAAAGAGCAGAAGGAAAGATTTTTCAATGAACCTGACTGGAAAAAAAAATTGTATGAAGTATCTTTTTCTTTTAAAATTCTGTTTTGTCTCATCTGGAAAACAAACAAACAAAAAAAGTCAAATAGGTAATGACAGAAAACAAGGATCTAGTGGCTACTGGGTCAAATAGAAATACTTTTGAGCCACACTCTAAAATCCAGACCATACCTGTGAATTGGAAAGGCTGAGGACAGACTGGGGTTCTTCATCTGTCTTCGGAAAGACATGGAAATACAAACACAAAATCCAACACCCATCTAAATCAATAACAGATTTTTGGTTTGTGTACTAGGGAAACCAATAATTTCTTCAACAATGTTCAGTGAAGTCCAAACAGTAACAAACTGACGTGGAATATGTACAACTAATTGCAGTCACTGAATGTTTCTGAATTTTAAATGAGTTTGTTATTCTTATTGATGAGTATTGCAATCCACTTCAAGTAATTCTAAAATTGTGATTCATGCTTTGCTTTCTCTGTTTCAAATTTTTCATTACTAGTTATCTGGTCATGAAAAAAGGTTCAGGATACATACAAATACCTGTTGTCATGACTTGTTGTTGATTTTCTCAATAATTCTATTTGCTTAAGAAGAAATACTTTAGAAGAAAGTTTAATTTCGAATACACTATATCCATTTATAATTTAATAGCCTTTTTTCCATGCCAATAACAATAGGTCTTAATACATTATTCAAAGGAGATAAGCATTTTTTACAATTAAACCAATAAAAAATACCAGAGATGCAGAATATATTTATAATACATTTAAAATCTGTAATAAGTGCTTCAACAAGTATCACTTTTTCTTCTGTCAGCCTAAAATCCTGATATTATACCAGCTGAATAAATTTTGGTTTTCTTTTTTTCTATTTCAATTGCCCACTATTGAAATTCTTGCATTATATACAGAAAAGAAATCATTCAACTCCAAATATTATTTCATCAGGAGCTAGTGGATAAAAACAGCGTATGTGGATAATACAATGATTTTTCATTTTTAAGAACTGATCTTTATACATTCATACTATAAAAGAAAAGATCTTGTTATGACTGTGCAGCTATAATGTCAAATTTACTTTAGAAACTTATATATACAAATATTCTGTGTCTGAAGTATATATAAGGAAGACAACAGACATTATCTTCTCTAAGCACTTCTACTTTAAAGAAAAATCCTGCAACATATAAAAAATTATGAATTTATATCACATTTTGCTATCTTGTGACAAAACCCTACTTCTTTAAGATTAAGAATCCCATGCCTTATCACAAATAACTTTTCAAAAGTTCTAGTAATACATATGGGATTCAAGTTATCTGGAATTGGGAACTATCCATGTTTTCTATGATCTGTGATAAGATAAAATATACTGTAAAAGATGTCTTCTATCTCTAATATCCAAACCTCCTTCTACTTTTCATAAGACTTTATAAATATAAAAGTTACTCTATTTGGGAGAGGGAAAAAAAAGAGTACTTTCAGCATTTTTAGCCATCAGCTATATTTTAACATATTTATAACAATATACACACAGAAGACACATTGAATATAAATGTTTCTGGTGATTAATGTACTGTAAGTCAACGTTTTATTATCAGATTTTGCAAAGAACAATTGTTTGACAACAATCTTTATTCAGCAAGCTTTCAACAACATTGCTGCAGATGCTGCCTCAGCTCTGTGTCCTCTTTGAAGGTCGTATGAAAATTATAAAGCATAAGCTCAAAGAGAATCAGAATTCTGGCTTTAGAAAAAAAAAAGCAAACACACACTATGAGAAGAATCACATGAACAATATTCAACAAAGAAATCTCTGCTTGACTGAGAACTGCAATTTGAAGCAATGGCAAAAAATAAGCTCTTCTCAGCAAAGTCTATTGAGAATGCAAGATAATCATCCAATATACCTGAGATAGATTTTTATCACTGTAACTGGTCCCACATCAGAGTTTTTGAGAGGAATATAAGGCATATCTTGCAACAGTAACATTCACCAAAATCAATTCTAAAGTTTTCTTGTCACTGCCTGTTGACCTTCAGCATAGCTTTATACTGTTACCAGCAAGAAGAGAACTAGGAATTCACAAGTGGATGATTTTGGTTAGAGAACAAAGCACAAAGGATGCCTTCATCTGTGATTTGCCAGTCACACTGGGAGCCCTCAAAGAAAATTAAATTTTCTGACTTCGTGAACAGAAACTTTTTTGTGATGTCACCACAGTGCCATGAAAGAGCAATCTCAAACTTGTAGTTTGGTTGTCTGACTTTCACCTGAACTGGCTTGATGCTTTAAAATTCTCACTTATTCAGGTACAGTAACATAAAAACCACCATGAGATGGAACCGAGAGCAACAAAATTTTCACTGGAAAACCTTTATGGACACACTAGTGAATTTTTATATCTTGGACAGCCCACAAAAGTTAATGGCATTTCTAGTGCAATTAAATTAAACATAAACACACAAACTGATATAAAACATTTTGTACCACCCAGAAGAAAAAAATTGGCATAAATTGTTGAAAATTTGTGAATGATACAATAGCGTCTGTCAGTGTTGACTGAATCATTAATTATTCTCTTCCTGCTATTGGCCAACTTCCTGGGAATATTCAGCTAAAATTCTCAGATTCTATTATTTTTTTTTCTTCCAAACCTGAGTATTTTAATCTTTCAAAGAGAAATTTCTTTAAAGTTTAATCATGAACTCTTCAAGAAAGAAAGAAATCAGACCATTTTAAAGTATTTTTACTGGCTACCCAAAGTACAAAATCTGGTTTTTGTTGTGGTAAATGTTGGTCTTTGACTAACAAGTGGTTATAAATATATGCCTTCTTAATTTCACATACACTGGCTGTGGTATTTCAATTTCATATTTAAAAAATAAAAAAGATGGAATAATTTAATTTCCCATATTTCATCACGTTATCTAAATATGCTTAAAACCGTTCCATATATTGCTGCATAAGATCTACAAATGTGCCATTCTTCACCAAACATTTTAGCTTTTATGTTTTGAATGGGTTTCCATCTTTTGACTTAAAACTAAATGTGTTATCTTTTGCAACATTTAACACATTTCTTCTGTGAGTCTTTCTTAACTTACATTGTTTCTAAAGATGTTTCAGCAATGCAGTTACAATACAGTGGAAAGAGGTGGTCTCAGAATTACTGGCAAGTCTCTCAACAGTCGAATTAAAGGGCAGTGGGAGACTGGATTTCTCCCCAAAGTTTTATTTTCAGGTGAAGACAAAAATTTTGAAAACTACTTTTCTTGCCGCCAGAAATCTACTGTCCTTGTCAAAATATAAACTCTTGATTAATTCTATCAGCACTAAAGAATTTTTTCCCTCAAATTTTCAAAAAAAAAAAAAAAAAAGAGAACAAGATTAATTGAGTCTGGGGATCAATTTATGAATATAAATTCACTGACTTCTTGATTTGGCACATAAAAAGTTAGTTGTTCACTCAAGTACCCAATGTCACTGATAGAGACACGATTACATCCAAAAGTTCTGAAGATTCTCTGATTTCTTTTGCTTTCTCTGTTCTCAGATTTCTTTACTTTCTTGCAGTTAATGTTGACACTCTCTTTGAAGTACAGCAAAAATAGGTTTCAAAAGTATTACTACATTAAAAAGAGGCATGGGAAAGAAACTGCAGTTGGGAATAATTTTTGCTGTATAAAACATTCCAAAGAGATTTAAAATCCCAAAGATACCTGGAGGAAGCATACTTTTACTTCTGTATTCTTTTGTCATTCACTGCTTCTGATGGGAATGAAAATTTATTTTGGAATCCAAAAAATCCTGGTCCTATCTTTGCTGTAATCAAACTCTATTTTTGTTCCTATCCTGTAGAAAAAGACAGAAGCCATCACCAGCCAGCGATGATGAAAACATGTTCATCAAAATTTATGAAATGCTGCTGGCAAAAAGGTGCAGAACACTACAGTCTTACTGATTAAGGAGTGACAGTTCTGCTGTCTCACCAAGATTCCACAGCTTAGGATATAGTGTAGCCCTTTCCAACTTTATAATAATTGTCGACCAACATATAATAATTTTTATATTGTTTTATTTTATGTATTAGTATTTTATATTTTTATATTACGCTTGAAGAATTAATGCTTCTTTGGACACATTAACTATTAGTGTCTAGCATTCCTTAGGCACTTAAATTATTTTACCTGTTATTCTTTCAAATTGAAAAGACAAAAAGATCAAAGTATCTTACAACTTTATAACTACTTTACACTGACATTTAGAAAAATCCTCCTACTCTGGTAGAAAAATCCACCTACATTTTCTTGTTCATTTATCAGTAGCAGGAAAAATCTTATTGTCATTATGCTGAAAAGTAATTGCTAAAAAAAAAAGTTAAGCTGTTTATAAAAGAGTAGAACCCTCCCAACTATGTCTTGCAAGTGAGGACAAATTCTAGCTGTTGAATGCAGTGGCTTAGAAGATCAATGCTAAATGACCAAGAAACTCACACAAGTTTTTCAACTTCCAGAATAAACCAGTTTCTTCACAAGGAAAGTGCTTTTGTCTGAATTACATTTAGTCACATGTTTTACTCAATAAAAGAAAGTATCACAACACTCCTACCCCGTCTTCAAAGAGTCTCACATTGCATCCAAACACTGGCAGAGATCTGAGCATGCCTCCAGGTTTTGAGGGCTTCAGAGGAGAAGCCTCCTTGCTGGGCTCAGGAGTGACCTGTAGGATAAGGAGTCCAGACTAAACACAAAAAAAACCCCCAAAAAACAACAACACCAACCAAAAAATAAAAAAAAGGGCAACGAGTTTTGAGTTTTCAAGTCAGTTGTGTTTTCAAGTCATGTGTTGCCTAAGAAAAGTTCATTGAAGCAGAGGGAGGTTTTCAAGATCTCAGTTTTGGCTTTTAGGTTATCCAAGAGCTCTATACACAGGTATCACCTGTGCTGTCCTCATCTCCTCTGCTAAGTCCTTGGTGCAAGGACAGGCCAGCAGATGCTTAGCAGCTGCTTTTCAAATTCTTTCTAGGACCACATACACGTGTACATTATCTCCCTGCTGCAGCTTGGTTAACACACAAGAAAATGTCAGAGAACAAAATGCTGTGAAATACTGAGGAACAACATCACGCCTGCTGTTTTGGACATTTCCTATTCTCAGAGTTTTATGACCATTTACAATTTTTAGAACACTTTAAAAACCATGAGATTTCCATGGGTTTTTTTTTGGTATCTTGATCAGTTAAGAGAGCTTTCCGAAACCACTATTTTTAAAATTAAAAGCTATATGCATACTAAATTATGTTAGTTTTCTCTCATACAAGGCAATATATTCTTTAGAGTAGCTACTTTTTACTCTATAAAGAAGTCAAGCCACGTGTACTAAGGTACATGACAAGCAGATTCCAACAAAAATAATATATTCTTCACTGTAACACCAAGAAAGCAGAAATTTCCATAAGTTATGGCAAATCAATCATTTCTATCATAGATTCTACTGTTGGTACATTTTTAATTGAAATACTTCCTTAGAATTTGACCTTTATTAATGAAATAAATAAAATCCAGTAAAAATCATAGTGGCATGATAAATTGAAAAACAAAAACGTTCACAGAAATTCAAAATCAGAAGTTTAAGCATCAATATTCCAAAAACAGATCAAAAAAATGCATTTGAAACATTAGAACTCTGTTTATTCATCTTGGTGCTGTATGCTTAGATGATATTTTACACAAGATTCTTATTTTCCTATTTATTAAAAATATATTTGAAGTTATTATAAGAAACTTTTTCACACCTACTAGCAGCCAGCTGAAATCAATATAATTTAATTTTCATTTCCTCTTTCTGTAATTTTTTTTATGCATTTGTAATGTTCTATCTTACAATTTAGGAACTTTTTCTTTTCATTTATTTATTGTATTGTCACAGACCAGGCAAAATCTGCACTTACCTAAATCTGCTGTGTCTGCTTTTCAACATAAAAAGAAAATATTAATTTTCAAACAACGATTTCATACAACACTAATGATCTCCAGTGGCCAATTAGTCATGAGGTTGATTCTGCTAACAGTTTTGCTGAAGAATGACTTGAATAGTTATTTTAATTGTAATGATGTCTACTTAATAAAAATTCAATCGCAGCAAACACAATTCAAGAGCTTGGGGATGAACACGTGGTGGTTATAAGAAATGAGCTTCTCCCACAGCCAGGTCCAAGCAAGGCAACGTGCTAATAGACACATCACTGCCAGTGTCCACTGACACCCGGTAACTCGCCACAGCTTTTGAAGGAATGGAATAAATGTGCCTAATACATAATGAATAAAATAGCAGCTGACACTTTAGCCTGTGGAGTGTGAAAAGGATATTCCAGGGAGAGTGGCAGAACAGCAACCATCAGGGGTCTTGCAAAGGTGTGTCTCGTACGTGAACACTTGTATAGGTGGGAGAAGANCTGCTAATCAGACAAAGGGAATGATCAGAACTGGCCAGAGCCCTGTGGACACACCATGTGAAACCCTGTATTTGGCTTCCCGTGACCCCATTACCCAAGAACCGTTAAAAAAAAAAAAAAAGAAAGAAAGAAGAAACCCAAGTAGTTTCTCTAGAGCTACAGAAAGCCAAGACCATTACAGACTGTTCATATATAGGCAGGCAGACTTTCCAGGCTTTCTTTTGGATGTGAACATTGCCTTGAAGAACACTTCTCTTCAGCGCTTCTGATGGTATTAGCCAAATATCACAGATTATCCTTTTTCCTTGGGAAGCAGATTGGGTGACCAAAGTCCAGTTAGATAACTAACAAACAAGATCTTAGTGATATTGGTTTTACTTGTAACCTTTTGTTTTCAATTATGCAAACAAGTTTCAACTCTGTAACTTGATTATTGATTTTAAACTCTACCATAAAAGCTTCTCCTTTTATATAAACCGTGCATTTCGCAAATAGATGAGATCAGTAATATTAACACCTTAGCTTTCCAGAGAGAGAGAAATAACAAGAAAGATGTGCTGTTGCTCTGAAAGGATGTGTTTTATGACCAGAAAACCCTACCAAAATGCTTTAGGCCAACTGCACATGAGCATGATGATGTTAATGTCACTGATCTGATGCTGATGCTACTGTTATGATGTGCAAACAGCACATATCTACAAAAGGCTGTAAAGGCAGATCCCCAAAATATAATACACCCCTTGCTCATTTGAGGACCCACAACAATTTTTTTAATAACTGAAACTCTATTGTTTATTGTGTAGCATTCACCTCTCTTTTAGGAACTTTTTATATCCCTCTGTCACTTTGTTCTTTCTCTCTGCAATTACTCTGTATTCTGTGCACCTTTACATGATCCTCCTTTATAATGAATTAAAGGTGGGGAAAAAAAATCATAGAATAAATCAGGTTCTAAAAGACCTGTAAGATTACTGAATTCAACTATCTTGTGGGGTTTTTTTTCAGCTGAGGCAAAGCAGATGAATGATGAGTTAGCATCTGCTGTTCTCTTCGTTGGCAGGAAGCTCTGCAAATGATTTGTCCTCTCATTCTAGGTTGCTTCATTATGACCCCTTGAGTGGTGGGTTATTCAGTACATTAAATATTTGGTGAGACAGGAAGAAATGCTGCCGGAACAACAAAACACCTTGCAAATGGGGAACAACAGGAAAACAGGTACAACACAACATCACTGTTGCAAATGTTCTCCAAAGTGAAGCTTTAGTAAACAGGACTATGTGCTTCATATATTCGAGTCTCAGCTCTCTCAGCTTTTTGATTTTTTTCATCAAAAAAAAAGATTCTGTTTACTGTTGGAATTCCAGAACAAATTGATTGCCCTTAAAAAATGTTATGTTGGAATATGAACACAGCACATATGAAAAGAGTTTTCTCTCATTATTCTCAAAAGTAATTATTTGCTATAACATGTACCTGGAAATGAAATAATGCTTTTTTTTTTCTGATCCACCACTTCAAAAACTGAGGTGGGAAGTAGAGCTCCTTGACTTCATTGCAAATTTGTGAGGCCTGACAAGGCTAAATCATATTTGCTTTTGAGGCAGAGATACAAGGGTGTGAAAGCATGAGTCAAATAATCTACTTCCTAATTATATTGCAGGACTGACTACTACTGTTATTTCTGAAATATTGCTATCGGTTCTTGAAAATTTCTAATCAAGTGAAAAATGCATTTTTGTACGTGGAAACAACTGTCCTACTATCAACCTAAACAGATATGTGATGATCAAATTAGCTTGATCATTCTTTTCCTACTTCTGGGAGAAATTGGCCACTGAGCTTATAACAACTTCCTGAATATTTGAAGAACTCAGCAGTACTTATTAATTTAGAACTGTTTGTTCTTCTGCTCAATCACTGAGCAAGTTCTATCATGACTAACAGGCCTGGCTGTTTCTTATCAATTTGAATTTATTCCACTCAAGGTGTTTAAAAACTGAATGTTTCTCAGATTGGTTTGGAACCTTTCTTGTTAGCAAAATGCAGCTTTACAGGCCTGTAATTCCCTGTGGCCTCACTTCCTTTCTGAGGTAGTAATTTATCTCTTCCCATCTTCACTTTTCTGGGACCTCCTTTTGTCCTGTAAAACCTCTCAGAGATAATTAGTAATGGCCCAGTCATTATTTCAGTTAAATGTTTATGTACTGTAGGAAGAATCCCAAGAAGCCCTGCCTGTGTAAATAACTTACACATAACGTGATAGTTCTTTATTTTGCTTGGTTACCCTTGTAAAAAAAGCCCAGTGTAAGACAGTAAAAATGCCTTTGCATTTCCAATGGAAATGAAGGCACTACAAATCTATCCATTGGGAATCCAGCAACCTGATTTATACTCTGCCCTCTGCGTATACTATTTGATCTTAGGGATTTTTGGATAGCTCTGATAAGATATTGATTCATGAGGATATACTACTTATTCACTTAACAGCATGATAACTAATCTTGACACTGCAAGTCCTATCAAAGATGGTTTGGGTTCTGTTTGTGTGTGTGTCTTTTTTCCAACCCTGCAGTATGTGCTGCAGAAAACATTAGGTATACCAAAGCATAATAATTCTTTCCATTTTCTGCTTATATAGGGAAGCTGAGGGAAAAAGAAAGATACAGACTTTGTACAGGACAGTCAGCAATTACTTAAAAATATGGAGAATATGTGTCTGCAAGTAATATTACTTTCAATTGTAAGAAACTCTCACATAAAAAGCAAGTGAAGCCTTGATATTTCCCCAGTCACTTATATTTTGAATTATGATGTGCTTGTATAAGGATGGTTAAATGAATACATATTTTTTCACTTTTATGCCTTCTTGCTTATATGGTTCTTATGACTTCCGAATTTTTACTCATTTGGAATAAAATGTTTAAAAGATTTCATTTCAGGCTTGCTTTCTGCTTTCTTTTCATGGTTCTCTAATTGCCGCTACAGTATCATCACCACGGAAAACAAACAATATGTTTTAGGTTCTTTCAGAGGATCTCTGTACCAGCTTACTGATTTTTCTCTGGTGCTGAATTTGTAAGGATATGTTTCATCCTCACTGTTTCCCAGTAAATATTTCAAGATTTTTGGCATAGCTATTAGAATGTTTTGTTCACATGAATTGCTAATGTTTATACTGTTGTCTTTCAAGGCTCTTCAAAGCAACCCAAAGTGGCCTTGGGGTGTATTACAATGAAATAATGGTAAGTCTGAGAAAGAATTCTATGCAGGGGGAATAATAAAGCAACATCATAACTTTGACCAAATCCCTTTAGGGCAGCATGCCTTAATTCATAAGTATCGAGCAAGCACAGATACCCAAAGCAGATTGTTAGAGACAAGAAAATTTGGAAATTGAAGTTCACGAAGCTTCGCATATATGGATGACAGGCTATAAAAGCAAAGCCAATTTAATGTCTCATTGCAGCAGCATCTTTCTACCTTGCTGAGAAGCAGAACAGACTGTAATAAAGGAAGGAAGGTCACAGAGAGAGCAGCCCTGTACTGACTCTAATGGAAAGAACAAGAATCTTTGTGAGAATTCAAGGCTCTGACTCTCTCTGCTCCTCACACGCTAGATGATCTGGAAGGAACAGAATAAATAACCAATGAGGAAAGGTTAATACCAGGTTTCAAAACCCCATTGAGTCAAAAATCAAAAGTTGAGCAAAGTAGACATGAAAAACAGAGGTAAAGCCAAGCATATTTAGAAACAGGTGCAATAGTGGTGCATTATTGAAGATGATTCAGGCAAGAAAATACTAACTGTATTGCTATTTGAAATATGTGTGTTCACTCTAGGGTTATTTTATCATTCAAAGGACTATGTACATACAGAAACAAACCGTGTCTGTAGACATTTGCAGTCAAAGAAGAGGATGATTCCTTGATATTAATGTATTAATGTATGCTAGGTAACATAATGTCCCATGATCACATAATGAAAGAGTATTTAGAAGAGGCACATGGAAAAGGGCACAATACAACTAGCTGATAGAACCTTAAATGAGGAGAAAATTCTCTGCTGGCAGAAGTTGGCACTATGCCTGGTACATCAAAGAAGCTGAATCAATCTGTAGAGAACCTGATCTTGAGCAACCCAATTTTAATTCCTCTAAACAGTCTATGGGGTTTAACAGCCTTCTACATACCTCATTAATAAATGAAAAACATAAGAAACATGGAATAAACAGAGCAAACTATGTCAGTACAGCCAAAATATTACAGAAATACCCAGACCAAAGTTTAAAGTTACCATATTATCAATTTTAATACAATCAATACACACAAAGGTCTACCACTTATCACATCATAGTGCCTTAGTCTTAAATGACATCTGCTGTTCTGAATTTCATAATAGAGGGCACCAACACTTTTGACACTTACTGAAACATTAAATTCAGTTTTAAGAAACTGAATATTAAGTTCTTTCCGGAAACACTTTTTTTCTTTTTAACACATTTTCCATTATGGCAAGAAAAAGGAGAACATGTTTTGTTGCTAAACTCTGAATTGTGAAGAAGAATGCCTTTTCCTGCCACGAAATGAAGCAAGTTTTCTTCTATGTCATCTCAGCCATCTGAGTATCTCTTAAGCAAATATGGTTAGACTGTCTGCCACCTCAAAGAAGCCCAGGGCATTGAAGACCAACTGAACACTACTGGATTCATCTTCTGCTCACAGTGTCTCACTCCTTTTCCCTCTGCTTCCCACCCTCTCCCTTCTGTGTACATCTAATGTTATAAAATCAAGTTGGTATGGTTGAACTGGTATTTACTCTTGTTTGCACCTTAATTTGGGCGGAGGACTTTAACATTGAATTGTAGCAGAAGGAAGGGCTGATAACCCATATCACCTTCTGCAGGAGGAACTCAAACATAACCCCCAAGAGATCAAACAAGAATCAAAATAGGACCTCAAAAGGAGCAGAATGCAACAGTCACCATTTCTATTTTTTTTTTCACAAAATATACTAATTTTCATGCACTTATTTCCAATTGCTTGTTTCCTACTTTGCAAGGTTAAGAAAATTCCCTGCTGATACAAACTTTTATTTCATTCAGCATACAATCTGTCTCTCTTTTGCGATTTCCAGTTAGGTTTTTTTTTCAGCTGATTTGAATGTTTGACCAGTCTTCATTTATTTTCCACAGATAAACAAAGAACTGTAATTACTATCGTATTACCCTCTACTTGTGCAAATTATTTCACAGAAAAGTATCCAAACTATTATTCCAAGATGTACCAGCATTATCTCTTCATTTTAATATTTTCATTTAAAATGAATAAAGAAAGAAAACCAACAGAAATATTTTTCAATAACTCTTTTTACCAAAAGCCCCAAAAAGCCAATTATTTGTTTATGAGAAAAATTAAATGAGATTATTATGTTAGCAGAATAAATTCCAAAAATCTGGACTAGCTGTTGCATTTCAGAAGCAAAGTGATTTTTTAAAATCATTTTTTAGAGTCCTTGGAATTTATCAGCTGAGTGTTCAGCGCTTGGCAAAGCAGCCAACGACATGTTGTACATCAACATGGTAGATATTGAGAAAACCACAAAATTTTTCATTCTGTTGCCACATAATAGACCAAACCCACACATGAGCCCTGCATGTGGCTCTGGTGTTCCATTTCTGGAAGAACCTACTGGCATTAGAGAAGGAGATCAAAAGCATGGGGCAGCTGCTGTACGAGACTAATATGGTTGGTGCTCCTTTGGAGAGGAAATGCTGACCAATATCTACAAAATCATGATGACAAGAGGCATTTTAGGCACAGCTGGTGCTTGCATACAAGATCTAGTGTGTCCTTGATAAAAGAAGCAGGGGATCAGATGAACAGAGATAAAAGGAAATATTCCTTCACTGCCGAAGGTGGTAGAATTTGTAGACACAAAGACACATGCACACAGCAGGTTAACGTATGAATTAGATTATTGGACAACAGACATACAAAAAGGATTAGTGTGACAGTCCCTCAAATATTCCTAACACAACAGTTGTCAATGCTGGCAGAGTATGAGGGCAAGAGGATCCCTGCATTTCTTCTGGACACAGAATATTGTGCTAGATGGATGAGTGGTCTGCCTATGTGAGGCATTCTCAGTATGCCCATGTTGAACAAAAAAAAAAAAAAATCAATGGTTTTCTGTTTCTAGTATAGTTTCTTAAAATGAAACAATTGGCTTAGCTCTTTCAGAATATTACATTTTTGGCCTTAGAAGAGACCAAGAAATAGACCAGAAATCTTTTTTTTTTTTTGTGAAAGTTGTAGCAATGTCATTGAATTAATTAAAAAAAAACCCTTTAGATTTCCTTCAAGGAGCTACAGACTGAAAGACACAGTCTAAGTCTGAATTTCTGTATGACCTAAGTTTGTTCATGGACAGAGCAACCCAGAAACCAACTGTAATGTGGAGAGATATTTCTATCTGGAAGAAACACCATTGACAGGAATCTGTCTTAAATTCTAGCCAAAACTATGTACTTTGTTGCCATCTTGAATTCAGGACTCATAGCAATGAAGCCTCTACTAAAAATAAGCTCAGAAAGAATGATTCCATGTTCAAAGTGCAGCACTTTTAAAGTATATCTGAAAGCAGAATATTCATTTTCCCTCAGACTATTGGTTATAATATTCATCTGGAAAGATGGAGAAACTTATCCAAACTCTTTTATAGCCTTAGAGAAGAATCTTGGAAGATACTTTATATATGGATACTTTCTTTTTTTAAGATATTAGCACAGTTTTTAGGTGACAAGGTGTTTGTAGCAGGGGTGATGCAAGGGTTACCTCTGTGAGAAAATAAGCCATAATATATCATTGTATCCTTCCTACAGACATGTTTGGAAACACTCCTGAGGACAGCAAGAGCTGTCCAGTTTATCAGTTTATCCAGTTTATCTTGGAAAAGTAGAAGTATGTGATCAGTATAATGATAGTAGAATTTCCTTTTGCACAGGAGGTAGTTGTTGGTTGCTTTAAATGTCAGCTAGGATTTGAACATAAAGAGCAGAAGGATTCTGGAAGAACATATTCATAAATGCAAAAATAAACCCAACACCTTTCTATCTCCAAGATGATTTAATTGTTTGGAACCAACAAAATTCCATGAGCATGGAATTCCACAGTTGTACTAAAATCTGTTTCAGAGCAGACTGGAAAATTGTCTTGAATAAATTATAGTCCCTTGCAGCAAATAATTTCTATTACTTGTTTATAAATTTACACATATGCATATACAAGTTCTCCTATTAACTCCCTAAAAGAGAAAGTTCTTTCTGATCCTCTGAATTGACAAGTGAGTTTGGTCACATTTTTTTTCTCAGAGAAAGGATATCATGTATAGAACAAAAGAAGTTTTCTAAACAAACTGAAGGATTACAGGCAACATGAAATGTCATAATTTAAAATTTAGACAAGTATTTGTCAGTACCAACTGATACTATAGGTGAAGAGAATAGTGCTATACATCTCTGTAACAACAAGGCAGACAATCTGGTTAATAATCTTTGTTCTTTCCTATTGTGATGGCTTTTTACAAAAGACTACTATGAATCCTTTAAATTTGGTTATAAGATAAATAAAAAAGCTCCACATAACTTCAATTACAAAGGAAACAAAAAACCAATTGTGCAAAGACTAGTTTGTCTTCATTTAGAGAAAGTCCTTTTAGTCACAAAAAATATGCTGACACTACACCAAGTCTTGTAATTCCAGAGAAACTATTTGTCAGTATAAGATCATTTATAAATCAATTAACCTAAATTTCAAGATCACTCAGCTGGTTTAGTTGAATCAGGTGATAAAGTACTGCATTATATTCTTTGTAAATGAAGATGATATATCTCCATAAAACATAGAGATGATCTTACCTTACTGTAAAACATCTAAAGATCATAAAGCATTGACTACTCTATCAGAGCAGTGATTAATTGCACCTGGATTTTAAAGGGGGATTCTACCTTCTATTGAATTAATTGCTATCAGGGCTGACTCAGAAGTAGTTTTAGGATATTCACTTAGTAATTCTAAAATGCATATGTTCAGAATGCTATGGTTGGGAATTTAACTTCTGAAAATTAAAATGAATTGCTACTATTAAGGAACTTTACTGGAAAAGAGGCTTTGTACAAACTTTGACTCCATAGACGGGGAAATACTACCTTGCAGATTTTTATTATTACACATATTTTGCCTTATGGTATCAGAAAATATACTATAATGGATTTGTGATATTTCAGCAAATTATACTTTTATTGCTGAGGCAAATATTCCTAATAACTGGAGCCACTAGTGAGAAATATAAGATGGCCAAATATTTGGCAAACTGGAGGCTATAAATCTGCTCTTTATTTATCACTAAATGGCCTTGTCAGAGTATGTATATTTTACATTTGGTTGCTGAAATTGAAGAAAACTTCAACTGAGATTCAAGTTCAACTCCAAATACTTGAATGGAAATATTAATTTGAAACTTCATGAAATAAATCAATAAGAAAGATTAAGGCACTTTGCTGCTTCAGTAAATGGAAACTGTTCCACACCACCCAAAAGTGTCAGAGAAAGTAGTGAAAATGAGCTGATCATGGAGCTGCAAATTCCACTGTTTAAGCAATCAGGTACAAAATAATGCAGCCATTTGCCTAACACATTCATATATCCAGATCAGAGCACCTGAGCTACTACTGCAAGTCTGCTTAAACTTACATTTCAATAAATTATGCCACCAAGTGGTTCAAGATCACAAAGTATTTCTGCAACACATTGAAACTTGCTGCTATTTCTGGTTCACAGGTTTCAGATTGTGTTCATACTATATACATGCCAAAACCTTTCAACATTCCTGTGTGCAGATATCAACCTTCCTCCTTCCCCCGGCTCCCAAATCAGGGCAGAGCTTTGTGCGGGTCCAGTGACGGACAACCATGGCAAAAAACACATTCTAGAAACTGCCCATTGCACTTGCTACTTCAACACACAAAGGAGAAGAGATTAATATGTCCTCAGAGCTGATTGGAGGAGTCTGCCTTCATCACTTTACCTGCTCTCATTAACCTTGCAGAGACCTTGCAGTATTTCTCATGGTCACCATTTCAACAATATCTTTAGAGTGTGCTGCTGCATTAGAACAAAAGCTGTGCTTTTTTTGAAGAACATATAAACACCCAGATTTTTTAACATTTGGGTACATATATATTTGCCCCATTGATTTTAACTCTAATCAATGCTCGTTTCCCCAGAGATGTAAGCACAAATATTTAATTTTCCCAGCAGATACTGATTTTGTGACATTGAATCTTATTTTCTCTTAGCAGTTTTGGATGCCAGGAAGGCCTAAAATTATATTTCTTTTTTGTCTTACTTCTGACAAATTTATTCTGTTCTGTTATCTTCACACTGAACAGAAACTGGTTCAATTGTACAGCATTAAAATGCCATTATCTTTTTGTTGTGGAAGTTGAACTATTTAATGTGTAAATATGTATACACATATATGTTTAACATATGAACACCTAATTGTTAAAGCTAATAAATCCCACATCATTCCAAAACTAGGAAAATTTGATAGAGCAACAACAGCACAAGAGATTTTAAATACAATTACTCT
Source organism: Cyanoderma ruficeps (assembly GCA_008694505.1). Lineage (NCBI taxonomy): Eukaryota > Metazoa > Chordata > Aves > Passeriformes > Timaliidae > Cyanoderma > Cyanoderma ruficeps. Next base: position 2,389,981 of record VZDJ01000057.1, on the reverse strand, counting down.
GTTTCAGAAGTACTGAAGAAATATTCAGCTTGAGAGCCTTACCAAATGACCTGTCAGAAATCCCTGGTCTCTTAGTTCAAGATTCAGTGAGTCTTCCTTCTCCCTCTAATGCTGTTCAATTCATATATCTTTTTAAAACAAGACATTGGTTACCACAGTGCTTCATATTAATGAGGAACTTGCTTATAACATGAAAATTAGATGCACAGAAAATACATATATATATAGGTTAAGCATGCAATGCTCACTGAAAAAATATAACAATTATTGTAAAACCCTTCCCACAAACAACAAAAAACCCCAACCTAATTATGACATTTAGGTGCCCAGACTTAGAGAGTAGTGCTGTCACTTTTCTGTAGTTATATAATCCTCTATTTTATTCTTCATAGAGCTGTCAGCAACTATTTTAGAAAAAGGACCCGGTCTAGAAGGGAATGTTCAAATATGTTGCACAACGTCTCTCTAAAAGCTGCTAGGGCTTAAGAAAGTCCTATGCATCTCTCAGTTACTGCTGAGTTTTCTTTTTGTTTCTAGCTGAAGGTGGAGGAGGAAGCCTCTTACTCCTTATCCAAGTAATCATCAGTGACACAGACAAGTAAAACAACGGAGATTTGCAGCAGAAAAACTCAAGTGATTCATTCAGCAGCTTTCCTCAACAGTCTGTGTGCTAATGAGGAATATTTCATGCGACCTAGGAGACAGCTAAAATGTTCATCATAGCACTTGCTGAAAGAACAGTTCTGGAGGAGTACTCAGCACATTTTGTTCACCCCTTTATTGAGATAGATCTCACTAACCACTGTCAAACTCAATGACCCCAGCTCCTTACAATTGTATTATTCCACCTTTTACTAACCTTTATATATTCCTAAAATCTCCAACCACATTAAGTGTATCAGTTCCTGAACAAAACAAGTTGCCCTTCAAAAGAGTCACAGCTTCAGTCTTGGATAGAAGAATAGATAAGATTACATGAAGATCTTCAAAACTGCTCCCCATATTTACTATCAAAAATTTGAATTCAGAAACATCTAACCTTTCAGGTATGATTTAAAAGAAGGCATGAATCAAGCACAACCAGTTTGCCTTGTGAGTAAAAGAAAGCCAGGTGTGAAATTGAGCAAAAACTGTGTCTGATCCTACTGAACACTGAAGTGAGTTGGTGATAGCTGAAATGATCAATACTAACATTCCCATAACAATAGGAGTGAAGGATAAAATAAAAATCCTCTGTCAATGGAGCAAAGGGTATTGTGAAGATGGTAGGACCATACCAGTACTGAGAGGATCCAGGAAGGAACAGTTGGACTAATCATGTCTGGAACACAGACACAGGGACCATGCCCAGGAAATGCCAATAACCTTGCACAATTTGCAGTCACAAAGTTAAGTAGTCCAGTTAAAAAAAACCCCAACAAACCAGAATCAAACACTTTCAGGCAGGAATTTCGAACCAGAGCTATTACCATTATGTGGCAAGTTCAACAGTGCTGTCATTGGAACTTGAAAACAAAAAGCCCCAAATTCTGTGAGGGAAATAAAAAGCTCAACAGCCTTCACTTACAACACTGGCATGGATCCTGTGGCAGGCAAACTGCTCATCACAGATGACTTCAATGTGCTGCTTTGGCAGCTGACATCTGGTATACAGCAATTGATCACAACAAAGCTGGCAAGATAAACAGCAGCCAACTTATGTTGTTCAATAATTTGCTGGATTATAAGAAAGGGCTTGTACTCATCACCAATCTGACAAGTCATGTTGGGAACATCAATATTTATAAGCAGGTGGATTTCACTGTGAGTGACTTTGTGTCTCAGATCAAGACATGGCACCATATAGTAAAATCTACAGTATAATTACCTCAAATTCTAGTCTTGACATGACTGTCAACATGCATTGTTGCTGCCACAAAAATCTTGCCAAATTTAATTTACATAACTATGGAGAAAGCTCAACAAGGAGAAAACATTTTTACATGGGGAACCCATATTGGATTTTTGTTTTCTTTTTGTTTCTCTTTTGCTGAGGTTTTTTTTACAAGCACACATCTCCACAGAGCAGAACATGTTGTTTATAAAGATGCACGACATTCTTTCCCAGAGAGATCAAACTGACTGGAAAAAAGGAAGTGTAATGGATTTACAGTGATGAATTCTGAAGCTGCACAGTGTTGACTTCAAGAGCAGCTATTTTCAAGACAACATGCAAAATTGATGTAAAATATAAAAATGTCAATGTAATAATCACATGCCCCCTGTATAAAAAAGAAACAATGCCATCAATAATGCTATCACTAATGACATGTCATAAACCTAGGAGCTGCAAAATCATATGACAGAAATCATTGTTTATCAATATGGAAAAAAACCCTCCAATGTATTTTTTTCACCCAAGGTGATCTGTGTTCTGGGGAGAAATCTCTCTCCTTCACCTGTCAAACTCACTGCCTTATAAACTATTTTAATCATATGGGTCAATCATATTTTTTTATATATATTTATGCGTATGTGTATCTTGTTGCTTTATACACTGTTACATGATTTGTTGTGTCTGAAATCTTCAGCCACTGGGTCAGCTCATTCTCAGTAATCCAACAAATTACAATCCTTTGCTCATCAAAGCTTATTTTGTCATGTTATAAAAATGTCATCTACAAAAATTCTGTTTTACTACGTGAAAGAAGAATGCTTCAAAATAAAATATTTTCATGTCGGGTTTGGTTTAAATCAATTCAGTTGTTTTCCTGGTTTCAGCACAGCCAGTTCAGAGCTCAGTTTACTAAATTCATGTCATTGTTATCACAGATTTACCCACAAAGAAAATGTTAAAATCTGTCTCTATTAACTAAAGAAATAATTTGCATGTAAAGTCATTTAAGCAATCTCAAAAGCTAAATTTATATTATTTTTACTATTCAGTTATTTAATATATCTGAAAGAATATCTGAAGAAGTGAATAGACTTTCAGGTAAAATTTATTTATGAGTAATTACCTGAAACCAATATTAGGGTTGTCATGTTCTGTTTTACAATAGTAATTTCATAATATTGGAGAAAATGCCATGCAGTATTGGTTATTAGGAAATAAATTAGACTCTTTCAAGCATATTATTATGTTTTAGCCTTTTTTACTATCGCCAGAATATATTTTTAAAAGAAAGGCATTGCTAAAGATTTAAGGATGAAACGGCAGTGCGTTAAGTAACAGATTTAAACATAGAGAAGTAGACTCAATTTCCTGTTTAAAAGTGAATGGCATTGCCACCTGGTTAAAAAAGTCTAAACTTTCAAGTTCTGTTAGCCAGCCTTTATTCAGATTCAGAACCCTTATGGAAGAGGACCCCTGTATAGTCACCAATAAGATCTTTTGCAAGCCCATAGTTTACACTAAAACATCATTTTCTTGATATGCATTATTCTTGTGCACCAGCAGTTTCACCAGAAAAAAGTTCCCAAGAATTGATACGGAGTTATCCTGTAGGCAAAAAGATTGGGTCAAACATGCTCTGATTTTACTGTAATAGTTTTGAAAGGACAGTCTCATACAGAAGTAATTGGTATTTGCTTAAAAATTAAGTTTTTTAAAAAAAGTTAATTTTCGCTGTGTGTAAGGTAAGACAAGAACCTAAACTAGTCCATCATCTACAGAAAAAAGGGGAAAATCTGAAGAGAAGTTTGAAATTTCCTCAAGAAAGGATTTTCCACTTGAAATACTTAAAGAAAGCGGGGAAAAAAAGCAGGAAACCCTAATTTGTCCACCAGATGACATCAACTGCAAATTTTTTTTCCAGTTTCTGAAATCTGTTAGTCAAAGTCTGTAGCCTAGTCATATTCTTGCTTTAATTAACTGAAGAAATATGAAAAAAGTCCTCAGCTTCCAAAAGGTGGATCATACCTACAAATATTTTTCAGTCAGCTCACTGCAGGACATTCAAAAATCTACTTCAAGTGGTCAGGAATGACAGTGTATTTTACAAAATTTCAGTGTAGTCTTTAATTATCCTTTTAGTCTGGGGAAGAAACAGAGTGTTTAATAATAATTTAGAGACACTGCTTCCAATAGACTCCTTATTGCTAAAGTGTCTTGAGTGATATACTCACAGTAAAACAGTAATCAAATCACATAACGGTTGTGCCAATAAATTACTGTCAGAAGAGTTGGTAACACTGTATGTCACACTCCTCCTTTATGACTTCTCAGTGCATGTTATCTACAACTTCAAGGAAGTTGAGACAAATGATTTTTAAACTATCAAAGAGAGGATTGGAAAACAGTTTAATTAAAAAAAAACAACTTGTATAAACATCCTAGGTTTTTCATCCTGATACTCTTACTGTTGAATAAAAAATGAATGATTTATTTTGCCAATCTTACAAAAAAAATTCTGTTTGAAAACCATGTGAGATCTATTGAGCTTGCAAAAATGGTGTTCTCCAAATGTAAAGAGGAATTTAGTAACAATGCCCTAATTGTCACCAGGCTAACAAAGTAACAACAAAATGAAAAAATTAACAAGGTTCCACGCAATTTATGACAGAGTTTGAATTCTGCCCTACTGGTCTGTATTAGACTGCAAGTTTAAATGAATAGAGTTGGGTGAATCAATCAGCTAATCATAAAATGTGCCATACATTTCTGGTTTCTTTCCTCTCACTTGAGCAGATAGAGTCACAAGTCAGACTTGCTTACTTCTCTTTAAAGCACTACAAATTGTTCACTCAGTAATCATTAAAAAGACCTCTTATGGTCCCTCTTATGTTGAAGTTACACATTGGATATTGGAGTTTTCTCTACAATATTTGTTACTCTGAGCATTCGTTTAGTCATTCAAGTCTCGAGAAAATGTGATGAAAGACTGTTGTATTAAGTCTTGCTCTACCATGCAGCCAGCATTAGCTGGTTAAAAGTGGAGTGTTCACACATTTTCAGGATGAACTACATAGAAATTGTAGAGGAGATGTGAACCAATATGTCAGCCTTTATAAACCTGTGATTCCTTCTGCACTCGCAGATCCTCAGAAGTCCACCACAACTCTGGCTGAGGTGCAGGTATGCAGTTTTAAACAGATAAGTCCCATTGAAAGCTAGATGTTATCCAGACCTTTACCTGAATCCCTGAGATTATTTTCATTGTCTTTGTCTTCTAAATGGGCACAGAAAGAGATGCTGTCATTTTGTCTCATTCAATTATCTCGGACGTAAACTGACTCATTCAGAAACTAGAGCACACGCTATCTCAGCCAGTGACTATTTAAAGTCTTGGACTACACCTTGCCAGGGAATTTACTAACTGGCAGGTCAGAGGTTAGAACCAGTGTACAGCTTCGTGTCCAAGCTGGCTCATTGCATCACAAAGGATGTACAATTCCTGTTGTTAGAAAGGAAGTATGGAAAAAGATACCTCAGGACACATAGCAGGGGAAAAAAACCAAAAAACTAGTTCTAAAATTCAAGATTTTTATCTAGAGGCCTTTTAATGTGAACCACTCACAAATGTTCTAGCCTCTAGATTTTTAAACAGTCAAGCAGTGCACATCATCTCCTTTTCCTAAGCAGGAATTTTATAGTGTCTGTTATCACGTGTGACAAAGGTTATTGCTGACATGAACACCTAAGCATAGATTCAGACCCAGGATAGCTAAACCTCCCAGTATGGTAGGAATGCCAACATGTCTCTGTTGAGAAGTTGTGTGCAAACCTTTTCCAGTTCATGGCATTTCCTTCCTTGCACAACTTTGTATTTCCGTGCATAAATTAAGAAAAATGGGACTGTTGAGTTTTAAGATCTTTTCCAGGAACTAAGCATCAGAAATGTCACCAACAATTTAATTCACATGTGTTAACAAGACTCTTTGGAGTACACAGTTCACAATCAGTTCACACTGGGCTTATTTCAAGAATCCAAGCTTTTCCATTGGCAGAATTAAAAAAAAAAAATAGACTATAGAAATTATTTTCAGATTTTTTCAGATGTATCTATCACATGTCAAAAAATCAGGGACTTTTGTACTAAGAATTGGATGTGAAATTATTTTTATATCTTACTAATCTCAATAACTTTGTTGTTCGGAATGCTACAAAAGAACATGGAATATGATTTAGCTCAGGTTCTATACTCCACACCACAATATCCAGATGATTTTTTGATGTGAGTTTACCTCAGAGCCTGTCAAACACAGGTGATGAGACATACATCAAGGTTAATTGTTCAAAGGGAAAAAAAATAACAAAGAAAACCAAGAGCACAAAGGGCATAAGAAAAGCAGCTTCTTTAAAACAATGTGTTTACCTTTCCTGTAGGAACAAACTTCTTTGAAAATGTGCCTCCTTTTCTAACATTTCTGGGTCAAAAGCGTGAAGAACATGGCAGAATGCCAGGAATGTCAGAACACCAAAAATAACATGCCAATGATATCAAAGAAGGATGAATAATAATGCAAGAAAAAGTGAAAGGTCATATACTTTATCATACGGATAAGTGAAGAATTTTAATGCTTTATATCAAGAAAAGCAGGGGTATCCAGTCAAAATCAAATTAGAATGAAAAAGAGCACAGTCCACTTGTGTTGCTAAAATTTAGCAGAGAATTTGAAAGAATCTTGTGAGATTTTCTCTGTCAGAGAAAATTAAGGCATATTTATGTATAGTGAAACCCCATCATTCAGAATTTTAGAATTAGAAAACTCACTCAAAAACTAAAAAGTACTAGAAAATATATTTCTCCTAAAATTCCCTTGAACTTAGAGACAAAGCTCAAGTTTGTAAATCTGTTATAAGGGAAGGAACAGTACTGACTTCAGTGCCCTGAACTTAGTTATACTTCAGAAAAAGTCGATTTTTGAACCATACTTGAGAGAAAATTAAGAATATGAAAACCTCAAACTAATTTTCACTAAATTAAAAAGTGGCAAGTTAGGCAATAAATGTATATATTCAGATTGCCTTATCTTTTAAAACAAGTGGAATTGTCTCAGGAGATAAATGTGTTTAATTTTTTTTAGTGCCACCCCAGCAAAATATATCAATTTGGAAGCTCTTTTAGCATATAACTAATCTAGTGCAGTAGCTAATTTAGCTAGGAAGAGGAAAATTAAAATATCACTACATCCTTCTATTTTTGTATCACCAAAATTGAAAAGTATACAAAGCATAAGTAAAATAACTAAAAAACCCCAAATTACTAAGATTTCCTTTTTTCTGGTATTATCTGGTTAACCAATGTTGAACGTAGGTACAATTCCAACTCAAAGCAATGTCAAAAGTGTATATATATATATACACAATTGTCCATCTAATAGAAGTTTAGGAAGTCTGTTAGCTCAAGAGTGTCGCAGGGCAAAGCTGGGCGCGTCCCAATTTAGGAACACTTGAGAGAGGCTCAAGACATGGCTGTTGTAGAAAAACTCTCTCCAAATTTATTTTGACTCTAGTATTTATAGATATGTCCAGAGGTCAAGGGATTGGCTACACAACCTGGATGGTGGACATCACCATCAATCATTTCTTCTCTCACAGAAGTATGTACACATTCTAAGAATAGACATTATTTACATCAAGGCTGAGTGTGAGAGTTTTACAGAAAGACAAAAGACAAAAAACTCAAGGCAACATAAGAGTAATTTTTAAAATTTGGCAGAGTTCGAGAATCAGGCATGTTTTCATGCTGTATTCGCCAGAAGAGCAGAAAGGGGGCTGCTTTTCCGGAAGCTCACCATGTAAAACCATCATCTGAAAAGTCTGTATCTGTTAAGCCTTCTTATAAGCTAATTTCATAAACATCTAATAAATCTTCCCTAAAATGATGAAATTCAAAATTTGATATCAAAATAATATTTTAAATAGAAAGTAAAAAAGCCACTTGAACATTCAAAGACAGATTTATTGGAATTAATAGAAAACAGAAGAAAAACTATTTGTCTACTAACAACATAAAGTAATCATTTGTGTAATAAGAGCCATGAATTTCAAAATTAATTCACTTGTTTCTACAAAGGATAATAAAGAATTTAATGGAAAATGCCCTTTCAGTTCTAATAATTTTTAATTTTAGAATACTGAAGATATCAGAGAAAGCAGTTATTCTAGTAATATTGTACTATTAGCTGTAAAATACAGAAAGACTAAAATTAATTGACTAAGAATATGGTACAGCAAAAGAAACAGCTGAAAAATGCTCCCAGCCCCTTTTTGCCAAAATGCATTTCCAGCTTTTCAGCAAATAAAGAATAACAGCTAATTACTATGAGGATGGCTAAATGTAACATTTCTCAAGCTGTAGTGTTCTGAGCATCTGCCTAAAAGCAAGAAGCACAGTATTTCTTGTCCTACTTGTTTCTTCTGCCTTCACATATGAAAGTGCCCAAGGTCACTGCAGTTTCTGACCACAGCCAAGGCCTTTAGCCCAACCTCTTGAGTGTTTTCTGAAGTCCTTGTAACTTCTGAGATTTAAATGATGGTATCTATACACACGTGCAGACTGCCAACACGTACCAGGCATCTTTTCTCCAAGGCGAGGCCTGCTCTGGGCTCCAACATTTTGACTTGCCCTGGCGCATCCAGTATAATGAGACACCTTGAAAGGACTGCAAAACTTTTGCAAGAAAAACCCCTGATACAAAAGATATTTTGCCCCCACTCATCTCACTCCCAGGGACTCACCCAGCTGCTGGGCAGATTTCTCTTTAGCGACTTCTTCAGGCGGGAGCTATTTCTGTGGCTGTAGTCAGAACTGTTCTGTAAGTCTGTGATCTCAACCTGAGCACCAAAGCTGAGGCTGCTCTGCAGGACTGCCACAGTGTGCCAGCCCCTGGGTCCAGGCAGAGCCATGAAGGTGGCGAGCCCACAGCTTCTGGACCCACAGAGACAGGGTGGGGAGCAGCAGCTGAAGTCACTGACAGGCCTTGGGGCTGTGCCTATCTCCCAGCGATAACACCCGGAGCATCAAAATCTGCCTGGTTTACAGGTCTCTCCACAAAGGCACAGTGGGATGGAAACATGTAGGTGATGATTTTGTCTTTTGTCTGCTGGCACCCCATAGGCCCCATCTCTCTCAGGCACCTATTAGCAGGAACTACCCCAATTGTGACCCCTCCTTCCCTTTCACAGGGTTGGGAACCCCTGTCTGTGGCTACCCCACCCCCAGCACACCAGCCATAAGGCAGTGCCTGTGACCTCATCTAAACTGGGAAGAGCCTGTCCTTGGCACACCTCTGGAGGCCCACTTCAAGACGCCATATAATGAATTCTCCCTGTTTCACGCTATTGATCCCAGCCTGCTTTAGAGGTGTTGCTCCAACTTAAGACAGTGCTGTTGATCATGGAGACATTATGTGAAATAAGGATTCTTGCAAAGCTGACTGTGTGAGGGCAGCAAAGCCTGTAATTTAAAGCCATGATCATAGGAAGAGGCCCACAGAATTGGTGGTGCTATTATTATCCCCTGCTTACTTGTGCAGGTCCTTCACCTGTAGCCATTGAAGAGTCAGACACTGAGGCCCCTCACAGAGCAAGCTGAACAGTGGGCAGCATCTACTCCCTGAGAGCTGGATGGTCTGGGCAAAGGGCATGTTCAGCCCTGCCAACCACACCTGCCTCAGAAAAGCTGCATCTGGAAGTCACTAAGGCAGCCCTCCAACAGTGAGCACATTATTCATGATGAAAAAAAATCTATTTGATAATATGAAACAGGGCCACCCAGGGAACCTCTTCAAAACCATTATAAGTACCCCTCCATTTTAATAATCTTTCCTGTTCCTCCTTCCTTTTAGCTGTTATCCTCAAGAATCTGAAATGTCCTTGCTAAGAAAAGAAAGGAATATATTTCAGAGGCAGTACTTTTACTCCTGTTGCTACACTGTAGTCCAGTCTTCTTATAAGATGGACTACGCATAAAGGGGGAAAGAGAATAAAAAAAGTGGGAGATAAAAAGAAACGTGGCTTTTTCAGTTACAGCCCTTTTCCTGGGAAGTCACAGTTGCAGCTGACAACACAGACTATTGGCTATACTAGGAGCCTTTCCTCCTAGTCCTGGTAAATTTGTTCTTCCAGTTTCAGTCTTTGAAACAAAATTCTACATTACTAACCTCATTATACCAGTGTGTGTTGACTTCAGGTTTCTACAGTTTTTATACCAAAATAAACCAAAAATTACACCAAATTCTTGTAAACAGCAAATATTTGTTTGTCTCACAAAGTAAGGAACTAAAGGATATCTCAATGGAAGCAGGATACCCACAGAAAGAGAGGTATTTTGCATAAATGTAACAGGACTTTTTTTCTTCCTCCATTTCAGTTTTCATTTCCTTCTTTTTTATATCTTTCTAGGGCACAAAAAGTACAAGAATAAGGAGACAAAAAGGGTATTAAAAACACTTTGAGGATCTGGTAGAACAGGTTGAGCATACCTAATAAGGAACTATTCAATAGAGTTATTTCATTCTTAATTCTACTCCAATTATCACTTTTGTAATCAAAGACTTAGATGTTTTAATTAACCTTGATTTCATCCTTTAGTGTATTCAGTGTTTATCCTGTATTTAGGTTAACCTAAAAAATTATTACTTCTCTGTAAGAAAAATCCTAATGAAATAAAGCCCACATCAAATTCTGTGGGTGATTATAGCCCAAGATTATTTTGAAACTTTCAATGTTAGGCTGTTTTTTTAATCTATATGAGTGATTTCTTCTTCCTCCCAACCTAAAAGTGCAAGTGTCTCTACTCTTACTCCTGCCCTATTCTAGCTTCTGTCCAGGAGAGACACATCGTTCACTGCCGTGCTCCCTCTATAAACAGAATTAAGCAGAGAAGGACAGCCTAATATTTCTAAAAAGCCCAGACTGTTAATCAGAACTACATGGTCTCCCACTTTTTTTTTTTTTCTACTTGTATTTAAGAAAACTTCTGTAGAGACTGAAATCATGCTAATTTGATAAGGTTTGGTATGCTAGAGGACTGAAGTAATGCACATATTTAGGCAGAAACAAATACATAATTCTTCCTTTGTTTGAGGTACTGCTCTCAAGAGTTCTTGGCTCTTGTGATGACACCCTCATTCACCTCAAAAGTAAAATTAGTTAGGGAAAATTTGGGAAGATATTTATTTTCAGGTCTTTTCTGGGTGGAAAATGTGGAAAGGAAAAAACTGCCCGTTTAATTTAAAGGAAAAGAAACATTGGTTTCAGAGTGCCTTCCTAAACCTAAGTAATGTAAATCTAATATATGACCAAAAACATCTTCTTTTAGAAAATATGACTTTACTACAGCTCTGATGAAACAAGATACATGCCTGTGGGAAATTATTCCATTCAAGGGCTATGTTCAGCACCAGTCTTGCAGGTGACCACTGGCAAGGTTAGAAAAAAAATACAAGAAAAATTGTCTTTTATTTTTTGAGATATAAAATATATGGAGAATGCTAAGATCATTAAAGATAGAAGAATTTTTTGTATATGCCTTTTATGCAACTTGGGACACTTGAAAGTCAATCATTAAAGAGTGTTTATGAAACTCTTTGACCAGCTCAAATGTAAGAAATTGTTTTTCAATGTATTCTTGCCCTTTGTTGCCTTAATATTTTTTCTAATACAAAATTTATCAGATCTGGGACTTTGTTGATCTCTGCAAAGTAGTATCTGTATCATTTATATTTCTCTAGTAAGGTCATGCCTTTATTCTGGGTGTTCTTCATATCTATAGCAAGCTTTACAAGGCATATATCTTTTACACTGTTCCTGCTTACTGTAAAAAATCCCCTTTTATTCTTTTTTTTTAATATGGGAGTTTTAGAAATATCTGATGTGTTGTAATAAGGTAATTTTCAGCAAAAAAGGAGTAATCTTTTATAACTTTCTTAATATAACTTATCTATCCAATGAAAGACTGTTTCAAGATAGAGGAAAGGGAGGGAGAAATTAAACATATAAAGTAAATACTGCATATATTGTCTAAATCTCAAGAGGGGTTGGTTTCTTTCTAAAAGCTCTAGTTTTAAATAAAAGGCACTGGCAGTAAATACATGTAGTATTAAGGTGACTGTATTTTCAAAAAACAACACCAGGCCTAAGATACTTTGCACTGACATTTTTAGAGTCACAAAGTAGTCACACTGAATTCTAAAAAAAGCATATTTTAAGAAGTTGCTGCTCCTGGTTTGTGACTCAGCAGTGTGTGAACCTTTGGAATTAGATGGCTGATTTACTTCTGTACTCCCCACAGGAGAAGGAATATTGCAGCAATGAACAGCACTGATGTATTCACATTAGTGGATGCCTCTGTTATCAAATCATGACAGACATAAAAAAGAGCTAAGCAATGTAATCACAGCAAACTCTGTAGTGTTCAGACGTCTTCTCTCTCTGATTCAATCTGTGAATCAGCAGATTGACCATGAAAAAAGAGAGGTAAATAGAATTTGAATATTCACCTGATACTCACATTGAGGATCACTCAGCATTCATTCCAACAGTTTACTTATTCCTTGATAAAAAATGAGTCTAGCTAAACTAGAAGTTTAGGTTCCATATACTAAGAATACATACAGAAAACCCCAAAAGGAACCCTCTGCTTAGCCCAAAGGATATCCCAAAAGATATCCAGCTCATTGATGTTTACAACTTCGATATAGTTCTTATCTTCTCGGTATTTAAGCATCAATGTACAATGCTATGGATCCTCCAACTCTCAGAATAAGATGGGGTTTTGTAGGTACTAAGTAACAGAAATGTTTGAAAACTATCCATAAAAGACATCTTAGTTTCTATTGACAATTGGTACTAGTATGCCACATCCTCATAAATGCAACTTCTTACCGACATCAGATAGTATATGACCAAACAAATGCACAATAAATGCATAAGTGATCCTCAATTCTCTCCTAGGCATTGCACATCTAAGCTTGACTCAGAAATTTGTGGGCTTTATCCCAACGGCTGTCAAATGTGGCAATAAAAATTACTCAAAAAAACTGTCTCCAAAAAAATAATTTTAGGTTTGGGAAGATTTGCCTACCCTCCTAACAGCTTCCATGTCAGTGTGCACTTTGCTTTTCCTAGTTCAGAGCCAGACAGCATAGCAGCTTGCCATGAAATTGGGACATACCAGCCTCCAACAAACCAATTTACCACAAACTTTGGCACTGCTGCCACAGAGCTTCTCAACTCCCTAACAACAAAGAAAACCATCTTATTTATGGCTGTCACAGTCACTGGTCTCAAGTTCCCTGGAACCAAGCACTTTTAATTTGGATTTAAGTGGGAATTAAGTACTACTGAAGTTAATTATCTCACCAATTAAAGTCAGTGCAAATGCTCTGTGTCTGGGCTTTTGGAATTTTTATTTCTTCTAAAAGCATAAACTCTATTGTATGAACAGAATTAACTTCCCCTTTAATAAGAATTATGATATCCAGGTATTGAAAGAGCTACAAAAAATTAATTTCACCTCTGAATTAGGAGACAAAAACCTCTTTTAAAAGTTTATAAACATACTATTCAAAAGTTTTACATAAAATGTATCACTCAAAAACTGTCATGGCTAATGATATAGGCACTATGCAGCTTGAGGTAAAGAGCAACAGTGTTGCAGCAGCCCTCTCATTAGAGGGTAGAAATGAGCCAAGGCACAGACTTCTTGTTTATCACAGCATGAAAAGGGTCCTGGTTTATTCCTCTCCACAGCCCAGCCATCCTGACTCCAACCATTCACTGACTCTGCCTGCAGCAGCTCCTACTGGAGGTTTCCCTTGCAGCCTCTGACTGCTGGGTTTTTCCTGCTGAGCTCTGACTGCAGGGATCAGTCTGCAGACTCTGACTGCAGGATTTAACCCAGCTAGACTGTGGCTGCAGTTTCCAACAACAGGCTCTGACTGCACACCCAGACTGACCTCACAGCAGGGATTCTCCTCCCCAGGATCCTGCTCCATGATTCTCTCCCTCATGCTCCTCAAGGTTCCTCCTGTGTGATGATCCTCCCCTTACCAGCTCATCCCCTCTTTTATCTCACTCATCCTTACTGGATACAACTGTTATTCATCAGGGGTGAGGTCACCTGTATTCCCTTCTCCTACAAACGGATGAATGCATAGGAGCCTAGAAAAGGGCTTAAACGAACATTAATGGCATCAAGCAAAGTCTGAAGCACAAGGACAGGTTGAGAACCACATTACTTACATTTCCTCTGTATTTAAGAGTTACTTTTTTATGGTTCGGCCGCTGCGGTGCTCCTCAGAGAGGGCACCACTTTGTCGCTAGCCGAAGGCTGGGTGTGTCCCCCTTTAGGGACAGGAAGAGAGCAGGCAGACACAGCAGCAATGAGGGGAAAGAAGTCTCTACTTTTATTATTTATATTTTCATCTGACTCCATTATTTATACATATGTACAGAGGTCAAGGGATTGGTTACAAAGGTCGCCACCTCTTAACTTGTTTGGTGGACAGCACCATCACTCAATTCTTCTCTCAGAGGAGAAGAATGCAAATATTTCAAGGATACACTCTGTCTATATCAGAAGGCTGTGAGAAAATTTCTGCACAGGCAGAAAATAGGGCAACACTTTTTTTCTAATTTTTTATTGTTCTTAGTTAGCCTTAAGAGTGGTAGTATTCTACATATTTAGTCATGTTGTATTTATAGGAAAAAAAGGAGAATTTCATCATAACTGTGAGAGACTTCAAGGTCATTTGCACTGCAGTAACTGCAAGTATTTTGCCCAAGTGAAACAAGAAAAAAATTATAATTGTTCTATTTTTTGATTTGTCAGCTGTGTTTACCAATCTTAGTGCATACTGATGGCATTGATAGCTGCAAATTTAAACAAGGAATGACAATAAATAAGGAATAAATAATCAAAATATAATGAAGAAATCATCCTTTCTGTCATCAATTTACGAGATGTGCTTTTTGAGATCTATCAAGTTATTTCAATTTCATATTTTCTTTTTTATTGGAGCAACAGATAGCCATTACATCTTGATAAGCTGAGATGAAAACACTTCATCCTGTATATTAAGATACATCAATATGCATTATTTTTTCCTTGTCTTTGGTAAACATCCCAAAGTGTCAGCATTAATTTAATCAAGTATCTCCTACTTTACAAAAAAACCCCACCAAAAATATTTGTTAGGAATTCGTCTGAGCTATCTCAAGTGAATAAAGCATCTCAGTGATAAACCATCCAGTCAATGAAACATATTAGCAGATAATTTTGAAATTAAAGACAAACCCCAAGCTGGATGAAAAGCCATCTGTATTTCCTCCAGCTTTCTCTGTCTGGCATGCTGCTTACTGTTTACTGTTGCCCAGGCCTAACTGTGCTGGGACAGGAACTACAATGCCTAAACAGTACAGATAAAACCTGCTCAAAAATGGAGCATGCAGAAGTGTCATAAGAAAATTCTTACTGGTCTCGTGAGATTCTCAAGCAAGGTCTGCAGAAAACGAATGAGAAAAATTGTGAAATGTTCATATTTCAAAACAATAAAAACCAATGAAGTCACTACCTAGCAGGCAGTAAGTCATCCCTCACCCACTTTTATGCTGCAGTTCTGCTGCTCTGAAACCTATTTCAGCCAAGATTCAGGGTAACTTTCTCATGCATATATGCAAGTCATATAAGTCCACCTGTTCCTGAGGGCAAAACCCATAAATTAGGTACCACTAAGTACCTAAGTAGTTAGAAGACTAATTTACTTAGTAGACACATTGCAAGCAATAAATGAGTGGGAGGTATATTTTACCAAACTCTTTTAAGCATTGGGCTTCTCTACTATTCTCAGAGGGGCTTCAAAATTAGCAACTTCAATTCCTAGTATTAAAAGCCAAAAACTGCCTGAGGTGTGTTTCAGAAGACAAACAAACAAACAAACAGTAAACGGTTTCATAGAATATCCCCCTTCCTCCCTCCACACAGTCAACATCTCCTGAACAGCAACAGCTGGGTTGCCTATTTATATCCAGCAATCATGAAGGTGTGCACTACTCCAAGAGCATCCCAGGAAAGAAACTGTTCCTCAGAGATTTACCCTGGGCAAGGTACAATCACAGGCTCCCGAACAAACATGTCAGAACTCATTAGGAAGGAGGCTCATAAATACCAACAGATTATTCCAACCATAAAGCTGCAATACTAAAAGCAAATTATTTCTATGGGTTTTGAATCAGGTATTAATGGTGTGTATCCAGATCCCTAGGAGGTGTAAACCAGTGTAGCTCCATTGGCTTCAACACAGAAGGACACTGATCTGCTTGAAAGAATCTCCCTTTGGGGAGCCGTTTCTGAGTTGTGAGATTTGTATCCAGCTCTTTGTTTTTATTCTTTCCCATTCCTCTGTACATTCATCAGTTTTTACACAGATCCAAATTAAACCCTTTGAGAATGAGTTCCATGCAGAAATAATTTGAAAGCCCAGAAATGTCAATTAAAATAAGGTAAAGTATTCATAAATTGAAAACAAAACTACCATTATAGACCAATAAATTAGACTATGTAGAGTTAAACCACCAAGGATTTGAGATTAAAAAAAACCAAAAAAGCAAACAAGTAGTTCAATGAAACTGCAGAACTGAAACTAATGAAGCCTGTCCTCTGATTTGTGCCCTGTGGTAAGATGTTTTCTGAGTCAAGAAATGTGTGAACTCAAACTGAAACTTTTCCTGAAGTAGACTTATATATAAGATCTGTCTTCTCTAAGGATTTGCTGAAATATCTAATAACAGGTGATTGTTGGCTTTTTGTTCACCTGAGACAGTTTTATCATCTCTATTCCAAGTACATGTTTTCATTAATGTGTATGTCTTAGCTTTCCCTGGAAACTCTCTACTTCTATCAATCAAGAGGGCCCCTCAGACATGAATAAAAACAGGATACTTCTCCATGTTTTTTTCACAGGAAATTATCTACTTGATTACAAATATATGTGAATTTGAGTTAGCTAATTCAAGAACTAGTATCTTTATACTTTTAGAGGAGTTATACCTTATTTACTTTTATCTTTGCATATCTGATTATCAAAATGGATGTTATTCATACCTGGATGACAGAATGACTTCATGACAGGGATCTGTTCCAGTAGATCAGTTCCCATGAAGCCTCATCTAACCTGGCCTTGAACACTTTCAGGGATGGGGCATCTACCACTTGTCTGGGCAACCTGTGCCAATGCCCCACCATCCCCACAGTAAAGGCTTTCTTCCATAAGTCTAACCTAAATTTCCCCTGTTTCTGTTTGAACCCATTACTCCTTGTCCTGTCACCACAATTCCTCATGAATAATATTTTACTGGTCATGGGAAAAGCCCCCACAGTTCCCTAAAGCTTGAGGACTGATGTAGACAGCAGGATTTTGATCAAAAACTACAAAAATAGCATTCAAATATCATTTACTCATATCACTTTGGCTGTTAAATTTCTAAAATTTTCATGCATTTACAGTACATGACAGCTGGATGAACTTGTAAGTATACAGAAGATATTAATTATTCATTTCTAATTAATTATGCTGAATATTTTGCTTCTTGCACTGTTGCTCATTATATAAACTAGCTATCAACCTGCAGTTGCTCCAGTGATGCAAAACCCCAAATGAAGATGGTTAATGCATGTCACTAATAAGAGAGATGCACCTCAGTTGAAAGGAAGAGCACTTTGATAGGTGTGCCGTGTTGGCTGGTAATAAGTCCCTGATGAATCTGCACTGTTGATTCCTTTTGGGAAAGTACCTACGTGATATTTAAATGCTTAAATGGTATTCGTGATCCTCATTGGCAAACAAATATAACAATTTCAAAAATAGCTTCCTAGTTTTTTAGTAAAGTGAGTCCAGGAAAAATTACACCAGCTTGGTTGTTTCTGTGAACATGTATTTATTCATATAGTCCAGCAACTCTTTAAATCTATTACTAAGCCAGAAATTATTGACAATGTTACCATCGTTATTAACAAATATTCATTAGTCCTATGGGTAAGGAGTGTATTCCAAAGCAGATCTATCATTAAAAAAAAATACATTCCCAAGTTAATATGACTCTTTTCCAAAGTGAGAAAATGGCAATAATAGGCAGAATGTGAACGTGTTACATAGTTCAAACTACTAAACTCCTCTGTACATCAACTGCAAGATTTAAGGACACTTCAAGCTACCCCCAAGACCTAATTCAAGATTTTAACTGCGAGTTATCTCAGTGCAGAGCAGTGGAGACTACACGAGAAATGGCAAAAAGCCCTGCTATCTAGGATCCATGAAAACAACACCAATGACAAAGAGATTGTTCATTAAGGAAAAGAATCTCTTTCTGACACAATTTTTCACAATAAAAAGGAAAAGTGAACAGCTTGTGGTTGATTGCTTTCCCCATTTTATGAAATGTCCTTAGAAGATTGTTCTGGAGTCCTTGAGAGCTCTACCAAGGACACATCACAGACTCCAGTGCTATGAAGTGCCTAGATGCAAAGGAGTTGGGATTCTTAGGATATTCAGACATAAGAAAAGGAGGGGTTTTTTTTTCACTGTTTGTTTGTTTGTTTGTTTGTTTTCCATTTATTCTTCCATGTCAGTTCCCAACAGTACAGTATGAGCAGAAAGCCAGGAAGATAAATGTAAATCAATAGTGGCAGAATTTAAGTAAGAATAAAATAAGTGTCTCTCTAGCCTCCTCTTCAATTCCCCTGAAAATAAAATAAACCAAGAAAAAAACACTTTGATTTCGATAGTGTTTGAAAATATTTTCTATGCTTTTTACAACTCAATGAAATTTGGCTTCTCAAATGCTTTATCATCTCAGTAAATCATGAATTTACTTAGAATGGTTTTGCTTTCTCATACTTTGATATTGTCTTTTTCTCTGTATCTCTTCTGAAACTTATCTTGCAATCAACCTTTCCAATCAAACAATGATTGTAGAGCATTGTTCTTCTATCATATGACCCTTTACCTCCAAGAAAAACAGCTTCTTGTTCTCCCCCCAAAATGTAGATTTTTTATTTTAGATGCTCATTTATTTCATAGGGATCTAAATACCCTGGTTTATTAACCTCTCTGGATATTGTCATAGTCTCAAGCTCCTTTTGTGCTGACCTTCTCAAAACTGAATATCAAAAAGTGGTTAGAAAAACACTATGTTGCAATTGAGAGTGGCATTCCTCACTTAACTCCTCCAAATATTCCTCTGGGGTCTCCCAGACACATTTCATTGGGGATGCCCATTCCAAATATCCCTACAATATCCCAGCCAAATTTCCCTGACCTCCAATCATCTAACTAAATATTTTTCTTTGAGATACAAATCCATTTTTTAAAAAATTAGTACTTCACCTTTCCTTTTTATAACTAAGACAATGATTATGGCTTTTTTAAAAGAAATTAAACAAAGCATGACATTTTTGGTTGTATTTCTGAGCAAAGGTTTCCATTTTTGTCGATTACAAAGGCAAGAACTAGTATCTATCAATAATTTGTACTTTGTTAAAAGAAGTAATTTAATCTTGCAGTCCTTGGCTGCTGTCAGGGAAAGCTGTATCTCAGGTCTAAATCAGTACAGGGACTGTTAACATGGTTAGTTTACATAATGAGCTCCTATAGAGGATGCAAAAATCATCAGCATAATTGCTTACAAATGAATAATTAATAGCTTGTATGCAAGTTTAGAGGCTCATCAGAGTGACACAAATTCATGAGCATTTATGAGCAATTAATAACCAGGAATCCATTGATAGATGAGCCACGCAGTGTGTACAGTATCTTCAAATGGGAAAAAATCACTTTTCCAAGCCATGAGGTTGCCAACGGTCTGAATCACAGTGGTAGAAGGCGAAGCTTCAGGGACAAAGTGCCTGCTGTGTGGGAATGGAGGATCCTGGCGCTTGCACATTAATAGTCCATTTGTAAGGATTCAGCAGTGATATAAACCTTCAAAGAGAAAAATTGGTTTTAATGATTGGCATGCTTTAGAGAACGAAGCAAAAACGGAGGAGAGGAAAGAAGCAGGCAGAGAGAAGACAGAAAATCTTGGCTTTCTTTGACTCCATACTTGTTCAGAACTAAGTTCTAAACCACAGCACAGTAAATATCCTCTCTAATAGGTATAAGTAATAAAGAATTTTATGGGGTTTTCTTTTCTACCCAAAGGTGACTCATCACAGCAAGAGCAAAGCAAAACTCCTGCAGTGCTGTGTGAGGTTTGCTGCAAATGTTCTGCTTTCCTACATCTTCTTAATATCCTACTGAATGAAGTCCTGCTGACTGTAATAAAAGTCTGTAAAATTATTAGATACCTAATAACAATGTATTGCATAAGGCAATGTCAGCAGATTGGTATTAACAATAATGTAGATCCTACCTACAAAACTCTACTGCAGCAGCGTTTGGATAATATCCATGCTAAGCTGAATCTAATATTATTAGACTTAGTAATGAGGTGAGCCTTTATTGTGTTTTAAGTGCAACCTTCTAGGGATTCAAAATTCACATTAGTTTTTAATCATTTTTAATAACAAAACCACGAACCAGTCACTGGGTAAGAAAGCTGTTTTAGCAAAATTTTAACGACTTGTATTTTCTCAGGGTTGCTGAATCATAAAAGTATAACACACAAACTGCTGGGGTGGGTGTGTGTCTGTGCATAATGGCTGTAAAGCAACAAGGAATCAACTGCTCCTGGAAAAGAGGAGACTAAGGAATGCCCTGATTTGTATATTACTGTGGTAAAAGTTAACCTTGGGCAGTAAAGGAAGTGAGCATAAAGATGGAATATTCACAAGTTTAAAGGATAAAACCCCCTTTTTTAAAGAATCATGTCCATGGCTGAATGCTTTCTAAGTACCATTATTACTATTATTATTCAGCATGTGTTTCATCTCACATTCTGAAAAATAATATTTATTGATTAAAACAGGCATTAGTCCTGTAATGAAAACAGATGTTTCCTCTTTTAAATCTCTCTTTTTCAACTATTCTCCTCATGAACACCTTCCAGTTTTTCTCTTTTCAAATCCCACCAGATATGTTCCATTGAAATGTCTCAGGAGGGATTTTCTAACTTTGTGAGTGCTAGCAAAAGAGGAGACTTTTTAGAAAAAAAGATGAGGGGAAGATTAAAGGGCAATAAAGAAGTTCTCACAGGCTGTGACCATCTCACGAGGACACACACTTAAATTATCACACACAGGTTTCTCCCTGGCCTAAAGAAAATGAATCAAGATTAAAAAACCCTCCTCTATGTCAGAGTGCCAGATGAATTGCCTAAATAATTTTTTTCATCTCTGAACAGAGAAGCAACTGGTTATTTCTGTTCACCAGACACAGGAATACTGCTATCAGATTTTTCCTGTCTTTACTCTTGGGGCTACTTTAATATACATTGGGTAGCTTAAAATTAAGCAAATAGAGTATCCATAAATGTTGCCATGTAAAATAAATATACTTTAAAAAATCGACTAACTAGATATGTACCAACATTTCTCTCTCCCTCCTTTTCTTTTCACATCCTCCTCCCCTCAAAAAAGAAATCAATCCAACAAGCCTTTATCAAAAAAACCCAAAACAGTCGTCTGGAAATATTAATTGTTTTGTTGTGCTATATATGGGTAATAACTTATAACTAAATCAAAAAATGGGGTTTGAGCTTAATAATTTTTCTTTATTAGTATTTTTTAACATAATTATTAGCAGTACTTATAATTGCTGATTTACATTCATGTGATTTGACATGCTTTTATAGTTTCCTTTTGTTGTACTGATTCCCTTTTATAAAAGCATTGTTTTCCATATTGGGTACACATCAACTTAAAAAGTTGTTTTCAACCTAAAAAGTTGAAATATGACAGGAAAGATAATAAGCATAGTAAAATAATAATTAAAAAACCCAACTTCTTGGATTATATATATTGAATAATTCAAAAGAGTTTACAGTACATTTTTTCTCATACAGAAGAAAAAAGTTGTTAATATCTTAATTGCTATGCTTTAGATTTTGCAATTAATGCAGTGTATAAACCTCATTCTTAATTTGCTCTTCCTTTGTGATCTTCAGCAGTGAAACTCCCATCTTCTGGTTGAAGAAATGCCTTTTATACAGGTAGGATGAAACTAAAGGCAAGCTCTCTGTGTACCATTTGGGTATAAAGCTGCTTCTAGCAGACTTTTTGCGAGCTCTAGTTTAAGGGTTGAGAGAAAAATTGAATGTCTGAGGTAAGGTCAAAGCTGATAGAATTCCCAGGCAAGGACAAATCACTGATTTAAATTACACTAAAAGCTGGGTTGTTTTTTTTTTCCCTAAACAGAGCTTTGCCTTTCCTCTTTACTGTGAACTCTGGTGCATGTGCATAAAAAATTACACCAAGAGACATAAACATTGTGTCTCAATCACTCACGTTTAGTGCAGATCGTTTTTTTTCAGGTGAAGATTTCACTCAACGAAATATTCTTCCTTTTAGAATTACATTTAAGAATATGATGAGCCTGGAAATTAAAAGGATTACAGCCTTAGGCTTTGTTTTCCACGCTGAAGTCCCATAAAGTGTATGTGGAGTATACATGTATTTGAATCCAAGGAAAAGTGCATAAAGTTTATAAAGCTTTCATGGTCTTATGCTACGCCAAGTTTTAACCTAGCAATGCATTTAAGCAAAGCGTTGTGACATTTCTTCCTGACTCCATTTACAAGGATAATAGGAAAAATACTCTTGTTCTGGTTTTTAACTGTTCTATTAAGGTTTTCTGGTGGCAATTAATCAAATTGCTCTTAAAATTCATGAAGATCTTAGTAAAAATTCAGACAAAATCAAAGGTCATAACTAAAAGGTAGATAGTACAATGGATACTATTGATCAAATTCTTGTACACAACTTGTTCATAATTTTTTTAATTCATTATTTTTTATTAAAATATACATTGTTTTCATTTTCAACATGGTGAGCATTTCAATAAGCTTTATTACAGTGAGACAATTTCTTAATCTTGGAAAACCACCAAAGCAACAATTGCCACCAAGTTCCAGTACTATTTATAGGTTTAACATAGCAAGTTTTCCCAAGATAAACTGAAAGAAACTACAGCCAATAAAAATATGATTCACTTTAATATAAACATTGCCAGAATATGTGATATTATGAGAATTCTTTTCACCAGTTTTCTAAATCAATGTTGTAAAATTATCAAGTTTTTCAAATAAATGAAAAAAAATTTTATTATTCAGACATGTGTGTAACACCACAAGCTGCATAGACTTCATTGTGATATATACCAGTGCAAAGGAAGAATCAAATAAAAAAAGATGTAGAAATCCAGAAAAAATGTTGAGAGCTAAGGATCCTTTTAAAAGATTGCAATAACTTTATGATTTTTTAAAGATATTATCTTTTTAAAATAGTTAAAATTATAAGTATATATAAATACTGTTTAGAGAAAAGCAAATACATTTTATATTTTAATTGACAGATGGGAAAGAAGGTAAAATGTTTCAATGCTTTTCCACAGAGCAGAGTAGAGTGCTAGTTAGCAAAAGAGTAGGCATCTGCAATTTTAAGGCTATTTTTCAAATGGCTTCTTTATTAAAGTAAAATATCTTACAGTTTCTGCCTAGGCTTCCAGAAGGTAACCACAGCAGCTGACCTGATCTCTGCCAAGATGAGGGGCACCTTTTCTTGGTAGACTACATCTCCAAAAGCCCAGCCAGTTTGTTCAAAGATAACATAGGTAGCCCTGAATATTTTGTAGCGTGGTTGGTATATATCCATATATCATGGTTGGTATATATCAATACCCTCCACCTGAAAACAGGTTGTGTTTGGGGGGAATGTTTGCACAGCTATATGTCAGGGAAAGCAAACATTCTTGATTTTGGTTTCTAGCTCTTATTACATTAGATTTATGTGTCCTTCAGAATCCAGTATCTTTTTTCCTAGAAAGTACTTGCGCAGAATAATCAAATTGCCTTTAAATCTTCTCAGACTGAGTTCTCTAAACCTCTCACATTAAGACATGTCTACTACTCAATACTACTGAATAATGCATAGATCTTTCCTGAAACCTACTCCAACTTTTTAACAACCTTTAAAAATTTATCTGGCAGGAGAAAATCCAGTGTATTCGACTCGTTAACATTGTTAGTAATGCCACTAACAGCATGTAATTACAACTAATGTAATTAGCGAAGAGCAAAGATACTGAAGAAAAGCCATATCCACTCACTACCGGGCTGATGAAACACCTTAGGGTGGCTCCAACCCTTTCTACTCACAATTTTCTGTTTTCCTCTCTTCAACTGGGCTTGTATATTCATGTAGAATTTGCTCCTCAAATTAACAGATAAAGATGTATATACAAATATATAGAGATGATATAGATTATACAGATATAGATATAAATATAGATATAGATATAGATATAGGTATAGATATAGATATAGATAATATAAATATAGATATATAGCTATGAATGATATAGGTATAGATGGAATGTAACATTATAGATAGAAACCCTTTTTTCTACAATATTTTTATCAACTGCTGATTTTTATTCTCCAGGCTATGCTAAGTTTACACTCATGTGCCATACTATGCTCCAAATCTAAACTTTTGATGTTAGAAAGTTTTGTACTGCCCTTAGAAGCACGAGTTAATTTTTGTTGATGCCTCCATGCATTATCCATGAGCTTTCATTTAAACACAATTGCACTTAATGCATTTCAGAAGTTTTTAAAAGATAGCTCAGGTATTCTTCTTGCTTGATTCGGTGCTCATTAAAAAACCTACACCTGCACTCTCTCTGAGTTCTCTATCCCTCTACAGGTAATGAGATTATGTAACTCCTATCCAAATCTCTCATGCAGTAAATGTGGTAACAGTTGTCTTTTAGTCAGACAATTTATGCAGTAACCATCAGAAAATGAAAGACAATTTCTTTAGTTAATTCAGTAACAGCTGGATACATTTGAGCCTTTGATTTCTGACAAGCAAATGACATTTCTCTCTGGAGACAATATAGTTTAATAGAAAATTATTTTACATTTGGAAAGTGATTTAAGATATACTGGAATTAAAATGTACTGTGATCAAAACAATGATCTAGTTATATTCTTTATAGAAAATTAAGATGGATGACAAATACTATGACATTCTAGCACTAAAAAATACATAGATGTTTAAATTTGCAGCTTTTTCTACCTCTTTTTGTTATTTTTTTTAATTTGAACATCACTTTGTTAAAATTACACTTCCCAAAATTCCATTTTAGTCAACATTCATAGAAATGTAATAAAACTTAAATTCTTAGAACTGCAACAGCAAAATGTTAACGATGGAGAGAGATGGAGAAAAGAAATCCTATTTTCTTAAAGCTGTTGAAAATAGTAGTGTTATACTATCACTTAAGGAGTAACTACAATCTTTTAAAATGCTACTTAAATACTTGGAAAAAGCAAAATTTTCCCCTGAACTTTTATAGTTTTGCCCAACTGTGCACTAATAACACAAGCTGTGATTGGCAATTCTGTTGTGGCTGAAGTTCATAGTTTACAGTCATAAACCCAGTTTTAGCTTCATCCCACGCTTCATCCCACACAGTCATGCCATCAACTGTTTTCTTGAAAAGCCATGTTTGCTTCTCTGGTGAGTATATATTCATCCACTTCAGAACTACATCCAAACACTCACCTCCGAAAAAACCCAATTTAAATACTAGTAATAATACTTCAGCAAGAATTTAGACATTTGCCTACATCTGAATTCTCTCAAAGGCACACCTTTAAGCATTTTCACAGCTAAAAGTGACATGAGAGTCTCAGTTTTGATAAGCACCAAGATAATATTCACCTTTATAACCAGATCCTCTTTACCTACTTGATAGGCATATCTCAGGCAGGAAAGAGGAACAGAAGGTCAGGGAATGGGTGGCAGGGTTGGTCTGGCTCTGTGCTATTCTTGACACTGCAGATAAAGCAGTGATAAGAGTTGTGCGGTTTGACTCTGAAAAATTTGTCCAGTCAAGCCATTCAGAGACACAGAAATGTACTAAAATCCTCTTCCTGTTTTTCCTTGGACAATTGACACTGTGTTTTGCAGATGAAGGCCGTGGAGGAAAAGCTAGGGGAGTCTTGTATGTACTGAAAGACTCGACAACCCTTCAGAATAACCACTTTGCTGTGCAGAGCTTCAGGTACAATCATCTTTCT
This sequence comes from Cyanoderma ruficeps, assembly GCA_008694505.1. Lineage (NCBI taxonomy): Eukaryota > Metazoa > Chordata > Aves > Passeriformes > Timaliidae > Cyanoderma > Cyanoderma ruficeps. The sequence goes on along the minus strand of VZDJ01000057.1, from coordinate 2,363,811 downwards.
CTCCAGTTACCTCAAAGTATTTGATATGACAACACAACAGGTTAAGGTGAAACATTTAATCCTTCTTAAAGGTCAGAAGATCTAAACATAAAGGACTGTTTGTTTGTAACAGATTAAACTAAACACTGTAGAAGCGAGGGTGTAGGGTCAGGCTTTGCTCTAGAGCCAACCTGGCAACATGAAGCATTGATTTGCCTGTTTTAGGATATTACAGTTACCCTATCTAATTCATATGAAGAATTATAGTTTCTCTGATGAGTTAAAGCAGTCTGTTTGCAAAAAACTGCTCACTTATGAAGCAGACGTTAAATCTTTCAACATAGGTGTCAGAATCTGTACTGCAAAGGATGGACACCTACAGCTAGTAGGCATTGCCCCTTCCCGGTCTCTGGACTGCTTCTTCTCAAACACAACTGAAAAGGAAGATGGAAACAGTTTTTCTGCCAAGCTATTTGATAAAGTAGTTGTACAGGCAAACTCAAGTACTTTTAAGAAACATGAAAATAAGGGTAGCAATTATTTTCAGAGCATTTTATTTTGCTGTGAAATCTTTGATATCTTCTAATACAGGGTGCAAGAGATTTTTTTCTGCCAAAGATACCTGTTTAAATTTCTTCTTATACTTAAAAAAGTAATACGCAGCTTGTTGTATTTCATTCAGAAAAATAAATACTATTTCACAGATGCTCTGGCTTCTCAGTATTGAAGCTTTCTTGTTACCAGAGAAGCTCTTCTCATAGTCACATTAAACATACTTTGTTGAATGTATTAATCTAATTTTATTTCCAACAAATCTTCTCTTTCATTCTCAGTTTTTTAAATAAAGGACAAAAAGAAGCAGAAAAGGAAGGACAGAGTATAAGTAAACTAGAAAATCCTTTCATAAAATAGAGGATTCTTGGAAACAAAAGTGGGAGACCAATTGCATTTTCTGTTCTTTTGATCATATTTCTCTGAGTGAAAATCTAGTTTTAATGTACTCACTAACCACTGCTGGCTTGACAGCACCCTTCCGATGCCATCAGTGATGACATGCACGTGACTGAGGAAAATGTGTAGCTCTCATTTTCCTCAAGTCTCTTTCTTCCTTTTGTGATATGAAAGCACTCATCATCCTGCCATTTCCTTGTTATTCATAAACCTTGAAAAACTCCGAAAGAGAGAGGAATTAACAGAAATAATATATTTTCATTGGCATTAAACATACCTGGACTAGCCACCTTTCTTCCAGGGGTTTGTTGCTATGAAATTAGCAACTTTGTAATTAAACATTTCCACTGAAAACTACGCTGGTTACAGAATTGCATATTACCAGTATGTTTTTATGATAAATTGCTGGTTTATATTTGAAAATAATATCAATGAAGCTTTGTTATGCTGTTTTTTGTGGGTTTTTTTCCTTTCCAACCTACTAAAACAGCTACAGTAGGAGTAGCAGCCAATATAGGCACTGAAAAATTGCTTAAATATGGTACCTCCTCTAAAGTGCAAATTGTAAAATCAAACTGATGTTCTGGTACACAATACATCCAGAAAGATGTTTATTTGAGATCTAGAGGCCCAGATGCTCTCAGAAGTTGTAGCTTCAGAGAAACCAGTAGCTACCAAGGAACAGACACCTCAGTTACACTAAGCACATGGTTCCCTAGTCCTTGCAAGGAACCAGCTCTGGCTGTCCCGTGGATGGACTGCAGATATTTGCAAGACTTTAAGCTAAAGTTTAAAATCAATAGAATTTTCTGCACCTGTAAGAGTCTCTCAGTTTTCAGCTTTTCACTAGATTCAGTTAATCAAGCCAAAGACCTTTCAGATGATAAATTAATTCATTGTAATTTTGTATACTTTGGTTTGGGAAATTTTATTAAATTGAGTTTTCCGAAAAATTCTAATCAAAAGACCTGCAAATTCCCAGGAAAACATAATTTTTTTTCTGTGACATCCAGTACACTCAAGATTTTAGCAGAAGCACGGACTATAATGAAACCTGTATTTGGACTTTGATTTTACTTTCACTTCTCTGTAAAACTGGGCAAAAGTATTCTTTTGAGCTATTCAATCATGAAAAACTTCCCTGATGACAAGTTTTGTTCCTGCTGTCCTAGGGTGACCTTATGATGCTTGTATCCCCAGTCATCTGTTCTGTTTATGCTGAATATTAAGTTCTGCACCTCTGAGACTGGTTCCAAGAGCAAAGAGGGGAGAAGAAGGGTGCAGTGTGTTTTCAGAAACTGCACTCCTCTGCATTTCATTCTCCTGGACTGTGTTGTCTGCAGCACAGACAGCAGGGGGGAGCTCTCCTTTGCTTTTACTTAGTTTTTTTGACTAGCTGAGGCAGAGAAGTTCCCTGGACTGTGGCTTTTATTTTTCTTGGAACTGATTGGCCCTGCTCTGGACTGAAAACACAGAAAACACCAGGAGCTCACACCTGTGGCCCACCAAGGCCTGGGACAGGGCATTTTCCAGTGCAGGAGGGAGAGATCTTATCTCTGTCTGATAAGAGACTGAGTGAGCTGAGCTACACCCCACAAAACCGAATTTCTGAATTTGCCATCTCTTCAGAGAAGTGAGAGGTTTTATTATTTCATATTATGCATTTTTTCACGTTTGTGAATACTTTGCTTGTTAAATAATCCATATTTTCCCCTTTTCTCAAAGGAGGTTTATCTCCTGGACAGGTGGGGGGAACGCCCACTGCATTTTCCCCTCTAGGGAATCATCCACCTCCGGAAGTTCCCTTCCAAATTTGTCCCAAACCAGAACACCTGCTGTCTTTCTTTGTCTTCTTTCTATTTCTTTCTATTTTTTCCTTATTGGGAATTTGAGCTCTTTTTGACACCAGAGTTGTTAAAACAGTGACATAAATAACATTATTCATTCCAATGCTTGGTGTTTAGGGGGATGCCAGAAGTCACCACAGAATCCATTAAGGAAAGAGTCAACTTATAGTTCTTTACTATAAGAGGTAGCTAGGTGGTAGTGTCCTGTTTATTTCCATGTTACTATCAAGTTTCAATGCTATCATATTTTTTAGCCTAAATACTACAAATAAAATTATAATTTCATTAGTGCTAGTTTTGCAGTATCCTTTCATATTTTAGCAAGAGAGAAAATGGTAGTAATAGATCATATTTATTCTCTGCATTATAATATAAGTATGGATAAATTAATGGTTTCAATATTCTTAAAAATAATTTTTTTTTCTCTAATTGAGAAAACAATACTTCATGTGTATCAGGCAGCATACGTGGGAACTGGTTATAATTAAGAGATAGAGCAAAGTCTTGAAGTAAGAGTAGCAGCCAGGCCTGGGAAGCAGCTGCAACAGAGAAATCTATATCTTTTAAAGGATTTAGGTCTGCTGCACAGTTTGGTTGGCATGTGGCAAATTAAATTTAATGTTAATTCATGTAAATTTATTAGCCTCTTTCTTTAGAGTCCCCCATGTTTTCATTGTACATTGTGTTTCAGTACAGATGATAATAAACTCATACAGATGCCACCAGTCATCAGTGCAACATTAATTACTGACTTGCTCAGAAAGTATTTACAGCCAGAGCTGGGACTGGCTGTGCAGAGCTGGCAGTGCTGTTACCATCAGCTGGAAAAACAGAGAGTTGTTCAGCAAATGCTGCTTCAAATAACTGAGAGGAGGGACAGAAGGGAAGGAAAAGGAGCAAGTAAGGAAGGTGAGGTCACATTGGAGGTGTTTTCTGGAATTTGAATTACTAATTCTAAACTGAAAAGTTGACAAATGTTATCTCTGGATTCAAAACTTGCATTCCAAATGCAAATAGAGCCCAGAAAAGGTCTGGGATTTTAAAAAACTATTTTGCGAAGTCAACCCAGAGTCATTCATATTAACCCACCACATCAGATCCCACTGGGAAGAGCAAATATAAATATTTATGGTTAGAATGCAGGTGAGAAAAGCAGAAGGTAGAAAGGATAAAAACATCTAACATATGACAAAGCTGCCCCTGGTTTAGGACTGTGGAACAAATGACTAATGGCTTGTGTTTTCAGAGGAAACCAGCAGAAATGCAGCTTACTTTATAAAGCTGTTGATGACATCATCATTTTCTGGGCACTTCAACAATGCAACAGGCAAACCTGCTCTAATGGAAATTTGAGTTCCAGGTTGCACTCGCCCTGAGGGTATTCAAATATAAAAGAGCTTTTGAAGCAGCCAGCAGTCAGTACAATGTGTTAAATGAGGCCCTTTTACACCCTTCTCATCAAATTGGAGTGAGATGATCAAGAATTATTATAAACAAATTTACCATTTTTTCCATACATTATCCAAACCATACTGAAACATCATTATTATATACAGTAACATTCTCTCTCTCTCTCTCTATATATATATATAACTACTGTGAACTACAGAAATGAGATGACCAACTCTATCCCCATTTTATCAGTGAAGATGGCTACCTTGCAGAAAAAGGAAAAAGTTGAATAAAATATTTTGGTCAATAAACCCTCCAATTTCTCTTTAGGGCATTAAATAGCAATTGAAATGTTGCAGTTCAACATCTTGATAACTTAATGGACATCAGTCCACATCATGAAAATGTATTTTATCTCAAATTTTGTTGTTGGCTTACTCTGTTTTCTCAGTAGAAGAAAACACAGGTTAGAAATATATAATCAAATAACTCTAGTGGAGGAGCCTGAGCATGTGCATATTAGGAAATGCAAAAATCTGTCTTAAATTTGTCGTTCTGGGGATCTCTCTTGCTTGGACAGAACTTCTGTCCTCATATTGAACCCATCAGACTGATTTTTAAACTTGTTTACTGTTTCTATGCAAAATAATCACCTGGAATTTTCCTAAACTTCAGTTACAGTATTAAGTAATGTTATTCTCACATCCATGTGTACTAAGTGATCATGGCATCAATAAGATTGATTTGTAAATACAACATTCCGTGCTGTTTCCCTCATGGAAGAAAAGGTTAAGAAAAAAGAATGGCGGAAACTGGGAGAGGAAGGAATGCAATTGTCTGTTAAAAAAACCTCAAGATATTATTAATCCCCATGTCTACCTAATTAGTCATAACATCTGTCAACTTTCTATTTTCGGGTGAAGTAGCATGCATAATGTTGAAATGACAGTGACAATACTGATAGTGTTTAAATTGTATATTTAGAAAACAAACAAACCATACAAAAATCTGTTATTTTATCACTTTCTGCTTCATAGTAAACTGAAGAATTTTATGCCACTTTCTCTTGCTGTTGCACATATTCCACAGCTGTCAGTTTGTAGAGTGGTGCCATTGTGCTCTTTGTGATACACGAAGGTGGAAATACCTTTGGACCTGGTGAATTAAACTCAACTTGAACGCAGTCATAAAGGATTTGCCATTTACTTTTGGAAAGAGAAGTTGTACAGACAAGGTAACTCTATTTCAAAATGATAACTGAAAACATATTAAGCTTTCCTCCTCATCCAGTAGGAATAAAGCCCGGAAATCTGCAGCCATACCTGTCTTGAAAAACATAACAAAACACAAAGGTTTGACACAAATATGACACAAAACTTTCTCAGAATTGTGACTCCACTTACACATTTTCTTCTCCCATTGGAGCTCTGTGGAAACAAGAAGGTAATGTCCCATAAAAGGTTTAGAAATCCTAAAACTTAGTTTACTACTTTGTAAACTGGCCAAATGAAAATGAACAATGTCAGATATCTTTGTCAGATATCTTTGGCACCAGGAGGCTTTATGCTTTGTGGAATCACAAAAGGTATGTTTCATATATTTCACTACCAAACTATAATTTTATATCCTTTTCATTGTGTCACTTCAGTCACATGCTATGCGAGTATAGACTATAGGACTGTGTATAGTCTTATTTGACTTACATGGATGTAATAAGAAATAGGATATTATGCCATTTATGACATAATTTGTATTTTAAGAAAGTTAAATGAGAATTGAAGACTCAATTTCTTAAAAATAACAATTTGTTTGTAGTTAATGAAATAAGAGGACTTTATACAAATTTTATAAAACTTCAGGGAGCTACCTAGGGCTGGAAAGGGAACAAGCCTTCCACGTCATAATAATTTTTCAGAACTTGTTTTTGTTTATCACAAGCAAAATGAGTTTGTCTCTTTGGGCCTTTTTTACACTAATGAGGTCATAGGCAGAAGGGTAACAGAATTCCCAACTGGTCTTCTAACCTTGTGCCCTAATCAGATAGCTACTGGCTTTTTTCAGCTATATTACAATTTTTCTGTTTGGAGCCTTCACCTTTGACATTATCCAGTTTTAAAGTTATTAGAAATGCTCCTGCCCAAATTAAGATGCAAACACACCCATACACCAATGTCAGTAGTACGGGTTTTATTTGATAGTAAATATGAGAGAGAGAGAGAGAGAGAGAGAGAAGAAAAAGAAAGAAATAGAAAACAGATGAGGGGACAGAAAAAGAGAGACAAAGAGAGAATAAAGAAAATATGACAGCTCTATTGATCCCACCGATGTCCTGATGATCCTCTCCAGCTGGTTTTCTTGCTGGTGAGGGTCCTCCAAAAAGCATGGAATGGATTAATACATGCTCAGGCCAGATGGGAATGCCCAGGTACTTCCCCTGCACTGGGGGCAGTTCGACAGTCTCTTGCAGCATACTCTGGATCTTTTGCATCATTTTGCATCAGGTGCAGCACTGTGGTGCAAGGCCTCAGGGAAGCACTCTGGGGGGTCTTTGATGGATTATGGCACCTCCTCAGCTGCCTCCCATGTGAATGTTCCATGGATGTGGCCTGGGGGGTTTGACAGCTGGGCTGGTTTGTGTAAGGGAGGGAGGATGGGTGTTCATTGCTTCTCACCAGAGGTTATGTCACACACCTGAGACCTCATCACTCCTCCTCATTTTGGGTGCATCTGTGTAAACCTAGCCTCTGTGGGCTGTCTGTCTCACCCCAAACCCAGACAAGGGAGAATATCTGTTGCGTTTGGCTCTCTTGTGGATAGAGTCCTTTCCTTCAGCCTTGTTTGTTTTGTCCTAGACTTGATATGATCGAACAATAGTGTCCCCTTTATCTTACTTTGGGGGCTTAATTTACAATCCAAAGTTTCAAGAAAGCTTTTGTAGTTATGACTTCTTTATACAGTTTTTGCTATAATGGGCAAAACTTTGTAAAAATGTTTGAGGCATGAACTCTTTCAGTCCCTGAAAACATTTCATTATCCTTCTTTAGCCACGTGATGTTCTGTAATCCATGTTGCTTTACCCAATTTAACTCAAATTTTTAGCTTTTTACCTTTTCTGTCATGGAGCAAATTTATATTTAAGATGTCATGGTTATTTGATGAAATTGAGAACAGAAATTATAAACATAGTTTATATTATGACATTAGTTTTTAGTTTTTTTACACTGGAGACCTTTGCAATTAGCATGTTAGACAGGAAGACTCATACAGCACCAACTGAAATCTATCCAACTTCCTTGCACCCATAGTAATAAAATATTATTTCTGTAATTTACCAAATTGCTTGAAAGTAAGGAAAACCAGAGGGATTTTCATTGTAGTTGCGTTTTATATTCTAACATTGTTATGAAAAACAAGCACAAGAGCTCAAATATCAAATAATAATTGCAAATAAAATGGTAATTACAACGTAAAGGAGAATGCCCGAGACAGCATGCAGCCAAAACTCTTACAGCTGGATCAATAGCTATTCAGCAAAGCCTTTTCTGTCCACATTCCATCTCCACTAAGCATGGTTTAGTTAAATAATTTGATTTTTTCTCTGTTGTCACAGAGAATGATGAGGTATTTCTAATAAAGAGCCATTCAAATAAAATCTGATAACTATGGCTACAGATAATTTAAACATGAAAGCACAAGATACAAACAAGAAATAATGAAAAAAACCATTACATTAAAACTACCAGACTCTTTTCTGTCAGATGGTTCATGCAGATGTCCAGTAAAACTGTTATATTTTCAGGAAAAGGGGAAAGGCAGAAGAATGGCTACATAGATTCTTCAGCATTCCTATTATCATTAGCATTAATATGAATAATCTTAGAAATGGGTGAAGAACCAGTTTCTAGTGCAAATTTATTGACATAAATAACTTAAATGAAACTAATGAACCTAAAATTTGATTCAGCTCTAAGCTGTTTTTAAGTAACTTTTAAAAAAAGAGAAACAATACAATTCTGCAAATTACCCTTGAGTACATTAATTTAAATGAATGTATGAAAGTTGACAATTAAAATAAAACTTTTAATTGTTATCCTGAGGAAACTTATATTCCTAAAAAAAACCCCCCAAAAAAAAAAACAACCCAATAAAATTTCTATAATGTTGCTCACATTCTGCAAATAAAAGCATGTTCTTTCTCCCTTTGTGTTCGAGTCACTTAGTAGATGGATCGTTACCCCATTAGTAACTGCTCAAAGGGATCAAAGACTTTTGGGGATGGACTCAGGTTAGGTTGTCCAGTTTTCATATAGTTTAGTAGAACCAGACATGGATGACAGAGATGTGTCATATTTCTGAGGGAGAAAGGCACATAAAATCATTTTTCCCCTAGCTGACAATACACACCCAACCACCTTTAAAAAAGTCAATGATATCTCACATTTATATACATTAGGCAACAATATTCTTCATGCTTGGCCCTTAAAATGAGCTAGGAGTTACCTTTATAGCCTTATCTAAATCAGCCTCCAGCTAATCTTTTTGTTCTTGTGAGTCTCTACCCAAGTCATGGATAAGTTACTGAGAGGGACAAAACAATATATCTGACATTCTTGGGGGGCACACAAGTAAGAGAGAAAAATATTTTCCAGGACCCTATTTTTCACCATTGTAGAGGACCTGTCTGGATATGTTTCTGAATTCTAGAAAAACTTCATAATGCACCACTTTTATCTTTGCTTAATAACTCATTTCCTTCTACAGACTCAGTCTGTTTTGCTAGGATCCCCCCAATAGCACAGCAAGGCCACTCTTGGACAACTTGATTCATCTTTAGGCACCATTATGCATTTTACTTGGAAAACTCTCTTTGATATCAGTTTAAATTTTGCCTAAGAATTGCACAAAGAGGCCATGAAATATTGAAATTTTAAAAGCCATCATTACTTATGCAAAACTGAAAAAAGTACAGCTCATTTGTTGCATTCAAAGCAAAATTGGAATGTGAACAGCAAAGTGTAATGAGATAGCAACGACAGGAACGGAAGGCATGTGTCCAGGTAGGTCCAGTGTGATCAAATTCAGAAGCATTTGTGTTTTCTGTGTACAACTTTTGATTTGAGGTGGGCCTATTTGTTGCCAAACTTTACTTTCTAAAATCAATTTCTTTGAGTGTCCAAATGAAATGGTTTCATGATTCTATGAAGTTTGTCTGCTTAATAAGGAAAAATAAGTTGATTATATTTTCTCTGGAAGCTTTTATTTCATCTAATTAATACATGCAGAATAAAAAATGGATTTAATATAAAGTATTTTTCCTTTGTCCAGATATGCTCTGCTGAAGTGCAAAAATAGTAGCTCATTGTCTTGCTTTGAAAGACAGATTCTCGCCAAGGAAGGCAGGAAGCTTCATTGGGATGGAAAATGGCTCCCTTCCCTTGTAATTATTATAACTATGAAATTAAGGGGCTTTCAAGCAAAGATGTGGGAAAAGGAATAGTAGTTCTTTACTAGAATAGATATATGTATAACCAGACAAACAAGCAGCAGCAGCAGAGCAGAGAGCAGCAGCAGCCCCCCAGTTTCATCCTTCTCTCGCTGCCAGGCCCTTTCCCCTTGGGTGCAGTTCTGGGCACAGCCAGCAGGGGCGCTGTTGGCTCCCGGCCGGGCGGGGCGGGTGCGATGATTCCCCCACGCCTGCAGGGGGCGCTGTGGCCGGGCTCAGCCCTCCCCACACGGTCATGGCGGTTCAGCCGCGGGACAGGGAGAGGAGAGAAGGGGCTTGGCTTTGCAAACTCACAGGAAGGAGCCGGCCTCAGGGCCTCTCCATATGGGAAAATGGTTGGGCCACCCTGCAGAAGGAGCAGCCCAGCGGGGACAGTGTGCTGCTGGCTCCCAGCACAGCACGCACTGCCCCAGGGCTTCCAAGCAAGCAGAGGAGCAGAGAGGCAAGCTGGCAAGCCCCAGTCACCGTGCCAAAGGAAAAGAACGAAACACCAGGAAAAACCCACAAGACAGCAGTATCTCCAGTCAGACACCCACACCATGTGGCTGCCACACTGATCCCCACACCGGAAGGAAACCGTCTCACCTCCAGCCCTGAGAGTGAGAGAAGTGTGGGCTGAGGCCCACCCCCTCACCCCCCAACCAAAATCTCACAATATCTCTGCACTTCCCAAGAGAAAACCCTCCAGCTAAAAGACTGCAGTCAGCTGCACCCCTTCCCCACATCATGGCCACATTCTTTGCCTCTCTTAAGTATTCATTGTTCCGGTGAAAAATTCCCAAAGAGAAAGAAAAAAAAAAAGAGCAAATCCTAACCTCCAACACACATTCACCTGTTTCGGTTTGGCTCAATGCAGAACTCTGGAGCAGTGAAAGGGATGTGCCCAATATTTTCAAACCATGCAGAAGTGTGTTATGCACAACATGTGTCAAGCTGCAGACATTTGCAGACATTCCCTTGTCTCTTTGTGCAGACTATCTGATTGTTGATGACAACTGGCATTTTTTATCGTAAGGTCAACAGTTTAGTCTGAAAACATTCACCATGACTTAGGGAATTTATCTTGATAAGAGGACATTGGTAGGCTGAGTCTGGCTTTGTCATTTAAAAACAAATGTACTGAAAAACAGAAGAGGGACAAGAGTGGAGGGAGAAAGGGGAAGATAAAAACCTGTTTAACTTGTAGGCAGTTTTGTTGTCTTGTTGGCTACATTGTTACTTGCAGCTGATCATCAAGGTAAGCAGGCTTCCTCCATAGCAAGAGAGCTACTTTTGCAAAATTTTTGAATGTTCTTTTCAAAATTTTTTTCATGGAGGGAGGATATGAAAAGCTGTCACTGTGCAACCTTGGAAAGTTATTTTCCATAACTTTAGATATGTGTTTTTAGAGATAGTACTGTTACGTGCCAGGAAACCCACTCATGTTTCAGATATCCTGCTTGATTCAGTATTCAATATTTGGTTTACATAGCCTCTGTGTTCAATTAATCTTTTTTTGATAACTACATACTATTTTTGAAATATGATATACACCCATAATCCAATTCACACAAGATTGAATTAGCATTCATTTTAAAATGTGTTTTATTGGGTTTCATTAATTCATGAGGAGGCAAAGGTTATCCTAAGAATGAATAATATTTGCATAATAACAACCACTTGGTTCCTGTGCTTGCAGTCATTCAAATAAGGGTCCAGGACAGAGTATTACCATCTCCAGCCTGCATGCTTGACTTTTCAATCCATTTTTCTCAGTCCATTGTGAGGCTGATATACATGTGCAGAGTACATAAAAGTCCAGGTACATTCTTGTATCCAGAATTTGGAGGAAGAATAGATGCCATAGAATATTCCATATTTGTGAAGAATATACAGTAAAAGAAGAAATTCTGAAAGAAATTGTAATCTGAAAATAATTTATGCAGACGAGGATGGAATTAATATGGCCTCATTGACCAGGAAGATGGAAGGAAGAGCCACTTGTTTTGGTTCTACTCTTAAAATATCTTGGAAATGACCAGCACTCAGCTTGTCTGAGCTTCATCACTCAGCCTCCAGGACCTTTGGATGGGTCACAATATGGGAGACTGTTCTCCGTGCCACTGCACTGCTGAGCTTTGTCACATTGTCCCACTATAAAACACAATGTTCCCCTCTCGTTTCAGAAAAACTTGTTTGCCTAATATACAGGTTACTCAGAAAGTCACAGTATTAATTGTGTAAGATGAGCACACAGGCATACAGGATTTTGGTGCAAAGAAAATCTGAAGGGAGTGTCATAAAAGCATCTCCAGATGATGACTAGTGCCAGATACTCCTGACTGCTAGATTGCATTAGTTCAAAAACACAAGGTGAGCTGTGTAGCAGAATAAATGTAGCTGTGTACAAAACCTGAAATTACCAGTACTCATAAGCATGACTAACTTTGAAACAGCACAGTTTTAATTGAATACTATATTAAGATACAGAAATATGTTTTAAAATTTCTTCTAGTTTCATATCCGATTGTGGAAACTCCTAGTCAGCTGAACTTCCTAACTTAGACAGAGACAACTTGACAGCAAGCTTTAGAAATCACAGTCCTCAGACGCTCTTAAGGGACTTTTCTGCAACCTAGAGGCAAAACCTACAATGGGCTGATATGGTCAAAAGATTTCCTGTTGGTAAAAAAAAAGATAAGAAGGGCAGAGGTTTCCAGAGGCAAAGACAGATGTCTATCTTGATTTCTCTCTTCCTTACTGCTAGAGGACTTGCACCAATTTTCTACTGAGCAACAAGAATTAGCAATAGCTGGATTCCAGAGGCTGACATTGACAGAGGCTGGGGTGAGTAATTTAAGAGTTACTTATTGCCCCTGGAGAATGGAGACACCAGCTACGGGCACTGAAAGTTTGTACCACCACATTCTCTGCTCAGATGCAGCAGACATTTTGTGTTTGATGGAATATTCAGACTCAAACAAGATACAGTTTTACGTTGTCTCAGACAGAACAGAGCATGAGTAGGTACCATAAATTCAATGTGCCTATGCTCCTATTATCTATATAAGTGCTGAGACAACTTAGTTTTTGGGGTTTTTTTCCAAGAAATAATCAGAAGACATAACTTTTACTTTGACTAACTTTAAAAAAGGTATGTTATTGGGTTTTTTTTGGTGTAGAAACCAATTCCTTAATTGTTCTCAGGGGATGACTATTTCAGAAAATGTCCTCATATGAAGTAACTTAAGAAACATTTGATTATGGAACTTGAGAAGACTTGAAACAAACTTGTGGCAGACAGGATATAATCACTGACCTGCAAAACATTCCTAACATTCTTAAGGAGCAGATAACAGAGCAGCACACAGAGAGGCAGTGATTTTTGCTGCTGAAGTGTAAGTTAGATGTGGGTACTGCTTCATCAGTAGCTACAAGTACTTTTTAAGAATCTAAATGCCATTTACTCTATTTTCTTTTCTCTGCCTAGATCTGGATAGGCTTTAATTCTCAGGAAGGAAAAGTTTATAGCTTCCCTAATGAGTTGTGACAAGCTCTGTTCATTTTTCAGCTTCTTTTTTTCCGGTATGCTGAAGCCTAATGGTTTACGTTTATTATATTAAAAAAAAAAATACATTGAGACCTTAAAATCTGCTACACAAGAATGACCTCTCATCATTGTTAGCCCACTTATGCCTTGCACACAAGCTTTCCAAAGGTGGATGAGCTAATGGACACTTTGAATTCTCTTTGCAGCTCTGGTGCTGACCTGCTGCCTGTTCCGTTCACTTATTATTCTTTTGTTCATCTCATCTCTTTAGATCAGAAGCTCTTCAGAACAGGTGAATGATGTTGTCATTATGGCTGTCAAAGACATGAGATGCTCTGACTTCTCACTTTTCACTATGCCTTTTCTAAGAAGATATCTTCCCTTCAGTCAAAAATTCGTATTAAAATTGGTCTACAGTACCAAAGTTCTCCAGCAGTATCTACAAACCGTTATCTCACACAGAATTTTCTACAACCTTAACTTCCTTCCCTATGAAAATTCAGTTAATTCTGGCAACATTTCAAGAGAAAACAGTTCCATTTCTACCTGAAATGAATTGAAAGTTTTTCTAGGATATCTCCTATTGCATAATTTACAAATAAAAAGTAAATCTTTGTGAATTTGAGGTGTTTTATGAAGTTTTCAAAACAAAATCTTATGCAACAATTTGATATTTTGAAAAGAAGAGTGTTCTAAATACAAAATATTTGGAAAAAAATGCAAAAATAAAGTGACAATTTTATCTATTGTTCATTAATGCTATTTATACAGAATCATGCAGACAAGATTGTAATTGTGCTTCAGGGAAAATGCTTCCTCTGCATGGTGGCAAATCTGAGCAAACTATAGAGAGAGCACACCCAGGAGCTTCACTGGTTGCTGAGATGTAGAGAACTGTTTATCTAGAGAATATTTCCTTTATTTATACTGAGAAAACTTACTTCTATCTTACTGATGATGATGTGCCAAGCCACCAAAATGCAATTCTTATGGGCACTGTTATGAATTCTGCTTTAATTTGCTACCACACTTTTAATTTTTGCAGTATACATAAAGCATCCAATGACAGAGAAATTGTTAATAGACTTACATTTATTATTTTTCATTTTGTTACTGCCAATCTCCTCACCTGACAAAGGAAACATGAGAAACTCTAAACACGATATAGAAGGTAATGAGAGAAACAAACCAAATCAAAAGAATAAAGCCCAACAAAGTTACAATGGCTTTGCTGAAATAGGCCTTATGTCTGGACAGATTTAAATCATTAATATTTCTATTCCTTATTTCTAATTGGAACATTTAGCTGATTTCAGGTGTTTTTAATGATCATTCGATGAGCATGATAAATCTCTAGATTTTCTTTGAATTTAATATTTGAAGGGTTGTTATGAGTTTGCCTCCTTAAGGCAGCAGGATTAGAACAAAAAGTAAAGGTTCTTGGTTTTTTGGTTTTGTTGGTTTTTTTGTTGTTTTGTTTTGGTTTTTTTTAATATTTCTTTAGTGGAATCTCTTGCAGAATGGAAAGTAATGATTCCTCTATCTTTCAGAGATTAAAAAAAGAGAGATGTAGAATAGGCCAAAACATTAAAGATAATTTCAAATTTTGTACTTGTACAATTAGCAGCAAAAATGGTCTTGAACATAAACTCAAGTTTCCCACACATAACTCTGAGGCAAATCTGGATTTTTTCAGTTGTGCCCTTCTCATTAAGAAATTAATCTAGTCAGCCTCATTTTCAGAAGGGATGTTATCAGCTCCACTCTTTATGGGATTTGATATCTCCTTCTCTGAAGCAGATCAGGTTTCAGTAGAATTTGGAGCAATTGTGCAGCCTGTCCTTATCTCGCTCTTCAGACACCGTGTGCATCTAAATAGGGATTTCTGGTGTGCACAAATAGGTAGAGCAGCAGCGGATTTGCAGACAACTTCAGACTCATTTAACAGCCACTGCAGCAGATATCTAAGATCACATTCCTGAGCAATAGTATTGACTCAGTATTGCCTTATATTCCTTGCACTTCTGCTTGACACTGTTCCAGTGGTCCTGTTCTTAAAGTCACTGGAAATGTCTCTGGCCCAAATTAAGATGCAAACAAGACCATATGCCAAAGTCAGTAGTATGGGTTTTATTTGATAGTAAATATATGAGAGAGAGAGAGGGAGAAAGAGAAGAGAAAAAGGGAGAGAATTAAATAGAAGACATGTGGGGGAGAGAAAAAAGTGACAGACAGAGAATAAATAAAATATCGCCACTCCATGGATCCAACTGATGTGCTTATGACCCTCTCCATCTGGTCTTCTTGGTGATGAAGGTCCCCTGAGAAGCATGGAATGGATCAATACACTCTCAGGCCAGGTGGGAATGCCCAGGTACCTCCCTGGGGTGGGGGAAATCAGTTTGACAGAGTCTCTTGCAGCAGACTCTGGATCTGTTACATCACTTTGCGTGGTGCAAGGCCTCAGCAATGAGTCTGGGGAGCACTTTGGGGGTCTTTGATGGATTGTGGCACCTCCTCAGCTGCGTTGTGGATGTGGCCTGTGGGGTTTGACACCTGGGCTGGTTTGTGTAAGGGAGGGTTGATATTCACTGCCTCTGACCAGAGGTTGTACCACACATCTGAAACCTCCTCCCCTCAGCCTTGGTTGAAGGGGGGCGGATCTGTGTAAACCTGGCCTCTGTGGGCTGTGGGGTCCTCCACCCCAAACCCAGCCAGAGATTATTGTCTGCTGTGTTTGACTTTCTTGTGGACGCATTCCATTCCCTCAGCCTTGTTTGTTTCTCCCTGGACCTGAGGTGATTGAACAATAGTGTCCCTTTATCTTATCTAGGTGGCTTAACTCACAGTCCAAAGTTCCAGTCAAGAATCTTCAAGGGCTTCTGTCATTGTGGCTTCTGTATACAGTTTTTGCTATAATTGTCAAAACTCCTTCATATTAATGTTTGAGGCATGAGCCATTCCTTTCCCTGACCTACACCCAGGTTTTTAAGTCAATAGGGAGATAACTGTTTTCTACTCAGGCTAATGCAAACACTAATAATTTTAAAATTAATTGTTCCTAGATTAAAGAATCTATGTCATTATGCCATTATCTTGCTGTGCTGTTTGGAGCTCTCAACTATTTTTGTCATGGCCAAATAAATTGCTTAAAGATAAGGTGATATAAAATCCACAGTTTGATGCTTGGTAACAATTATGACCAGCAGGCAAAGGTGTTCAGTTATCTTTTTTAATTACCATTTCAACCATAATGAAAAACTGCTGTATTTATGACTTAATTTGTTTATTTTACCTGAACTTCCCAATTTCTTCGTTGAATGCTTCTCCTTCTCTTCTGATGATGTCAATGAGATGATCTTTCACTACATCTTGAAATTTAACATCCTGGGGACATTTTTGAAAACCTCTCTCTGACATGAAAACTGACACCCCTTAGTAAACTTCACTAATGATTCAATTATGCAGAAATTAACGTAACTGAATGGACCCATTCCTACTAAGAAAGAATACTCTAAACATTAATTGTGTGGAGAATATTTTCCTTAGTTATGTTTTTCATATACAAAAAAGTCTGAACACTTTTCTCTAAATTCTATATTTCAATTGGAAATATGAATAAAGGTTGAAAACATATCACTGGCTTTAAAATTTATTTTTAAAAAAACGTAATCAGAGGGGATGTATGACTTTTTAAGGAAAACCCTAACCTTTTTTTTTGCCTTATATATATATTGACAGCCTTTATTAAGTACTATATTCTTCTTTTTGTACTATATTCTCATAACCTGTCTCTCCTTATGAAGTTTACTAACTACACACCTGCAGGAAATAGGATTTTGAATCTTCAGGGAAGGAAGACCAAATTCTAATGATTATGCTGGTTAATTTTCATGTCAAAGATAATATGGAGTGGAAGTTTACGTAGAGAACTTTTTATGCTTCAGAATAAAAACCCTTCAACCTAAAAAAAAAAAAATAGCCAAGTGAATCAATACAAATCAAGAGATAGAAAATTTCAATAAAGTGGTAGCAGGAAATAATAGGTGGAGGTTGGAATAGGAGAGACTAGGAGAGGATAGTCATGGGATTTAATCAACTGAGAAATACCTGAGAATCTTTGGGTAGTGCTAGAACTACCTTTACTACCTTATTTTTTATATGCAGCAAAAACTTCAACCGAAATTCAATCATCCTCTACACATAATAAACCACTAAATTCAAACCAAAACAAAATAAAACAAAACAAAAAATCCAAGCAAACAAAATAGATAGGAAAATTAGGGGGAAAAATGCAAAAGAAGAGAAAGGCAACTTTAACTTTTTGTTTTAAATAAACTGTTCTACCTGTACAGTTTGCAAATATGAGCATGTCTTACTGCTTTCACACCCTAAATGACTATCACTTTCTGAGTGCTGTATGAGTTAGAAAATATCTCAGCACATTAAAAGTTAATTAAACTTAAAAACATTTAAGTCACAGAGTCTTCTAAATATCATGAAGAATCTACTGTTGCATGTTGAGAACTCTTGATGGGGAGAGCAGAGAATACAAGAACTAATCCATAGAGAGGCTTACCAGTATCTCCTGGCTTGTAAAATATTTTTCTATATTTAATGATTTTTCTGATATTTTATCTAGGAATTCTGAGGCATGGCTACATAAACACATCACTGCAATTTATTACAGCAGCATTGTAACTGTGTTGTAGTACCTGCCCAATTGCATAGGCAGGACCGCTTTCACTGTGTTAGGTTTCCAAGGATAACAAAGTGACATCTGTTGCAGGATAAGCTCATTCCTGAGAAGTTAATAATAAGAAAATAATGAAGAAATTAACTATGAGTCCTTCCTTATATTTCTGTTTTCAATTGATATTTCTGGATGGAAATGCAAATTCACATAAGCATTTTATTACTATATGTTATTTTTCTGTCTTGTGTTTCGATAACATGTTAATTATGGATGTAAATATAATCTTCAAGTGAGCTTTAGGCTTCTTTTTACCATTTAAATGTTATCTGCTTCAAAATGTGTCGGAATGACATTGTACAACGTTTGTGCCCTTGTACTTGGTGTTGGAACCAATATCGAAGGGGAGGGAGTTGCAAGGGTGTAAGAAGATTGAATTTTTCTTTTGAGACTTGGGACATCTAAATTTTAAAAGACAGTGCAGACAAATTTCCAGAGCTCTCATGTCCATCCCATTCTTCTGAGAAGTGGTTTGATTACAGCATGTGATAGAGAGATGTCACTGGCTACAATCAACAAGCCAAGCAAACACACACTAGAGAAATTTCCTAAATAGTTTCTCTCTGGGATTCCCACAAGGCTTCGAAATAAAAATCAGTCTCTGACTGTAGACTTGGACAAAGACATGTCTTTTGAGAGCGCAGAGAAATTGAAAATTATCATGAAAAATCCATCCTCTCTTCTTCCTCATGGTTCCACTACTGACATCACATTTATTGTTCCTGAGGTAGTGCTTTTCTTTCCATAGCAGCAGATTTTGGTGCCCTTGTAAGCAATAAGGTACCTTTGCTGTTGCTTAAAGTAAAAAAAGATGAAATTTTAAAAGAACAGATATGTTGCCAAAACACAGGTATCATAATTTGAAAAAGTGAATACAGTAATAAATACTCCACTATAAATCCAATATCTAAATATTCTCACATCTCAAATACAAACTATTAGATAAGTTCTGTGTTAAAAAAAAAGTCTGCCTAAATGAAATGGCATTCTGATAACTTCCTTAAACAGATCTTCACCAATATATCAACAGCTGATGTTGAGATAACTCTCTTTTAAAATAATATAACAACATTCCTTCTTGATTCTATTTCAATTTATCCACGTGTGAACTCTTGTGCTGTTTCCCTATATAAAAAGAATGACCCACACTTATTCAAATTCTCTTTTATAGACATAACCTCAAGGAATAGATGTACTTTTGCTATTAGACAAATACCCAGTTATAGATTTTTTTACTGCTCTTATTTATTTTTACTTCAGAGTCCTCAGTTACAAGATGCAGGATATGCAACACTTCTGTGCTAGTACTCTATTCAAAATGCAAAAATGACCTGGTACCTGTGCTTTCTAGTGAAAGCTGCCAAATTTAGTATAAGGGTATGAGGTAGGTACTGATATAAAAGTGAAACTTTTAAGCCTTTACATTCTCAAAGGAAACTTTATCTTAAGTTTTGTCTGAAATGAGATAGCATAAGAAATCAAATCTGATAACCACAGCTGTACCTTGCCATTTGTATGCAGGAATGGAGCTTGAAGAACAATGGGAAGAAAAACAAAATGCCAAGATCTGGAGTTAGGAAACTGTACAAAAGACTAGTCTTAAATCTATGTCATATAAATATTCCACTCCTACTGACTTTAAATTTATGCATTTAGAGCGCTGTGAGCTGAGTGTACATTTCTTAATTACTGCTTGAAGTACAGCTCCAACTATTTTACCCGCTCCTCCCAAGAAGAAAAAAAAAAAAGAAGAAAAAAAAGTCATATTTCCAGTTCTTATTTCAACTCAGAAGAGCTAGAGGGAAAAGCATTAGCTGTGGTTTTTTAAATTGCTAGTTGAATTCTTTGTCTCTCTAAATTTCAGGACATAGCAGCAAAAATGGAAAGAGGTAGGGAAAGGAAAGAATGTTACACATGTATGCTGTTGGTGCAGGTGACCCCGGCTTCACCCACCATCTGTACTGCAATATTCTAATAGTCACAGGCTCTTAGCTCTTCTAGAGCAAGCATCTTATTTCATTACACTACTCTTCTGGGAATACACTTCCCTAATCTGTAAAAAAAAAAAATAAAAATTCTAATCTCATTAGCTGGAGGCAAGCACCTCCTTAGTTCAGGTAGGTAAATGTTTTCAATCTTTGGAAAATCCTGCTACATTAAATCAACACTGAGTTAATTTAAAAACTTTTTTTTTTCTTTTTAAAAGATGGGTGTGAATATTTCAGGTTCCTGAATAGGTAGACTAGAGTATAGATCAACAGGATGATCTTCCTAGTGCCAAAAAATCATTAGGCCATCACACGACTCATTTATTGTATTGATATGAGAAAAGGTCCCACTGACACCCCAAATATGAACTACTCTAGGCACAATCAAATCAGAACTCAGAAGGCAGCTGTCAGTCAAAAAGCTTAACAGAACAAGATGGGGAAAAGGTCCCAGAGGTTTTCATCCCTCCCAGAGAATATTCTGCCAACTTTCGTCTTCCATAATAAGCCAAATGATGACTCTTGGAGCTGTGATCAGGACCTGGGAAGACTCCTTTGTGCAAAAGCATCTCTGGCTTTAAATCTCCTTTCAGCTGGAACACGCAAATGTCCTTTTCAGCTGTGCAACTGTCATACTCTACAAATTCAAACACAGAAACTAATGGCAAAAGATTCTTTCTTTAAAAGTCCTTATGTATTTACCATCCAAGCATTTTAAGTGGGGATTTGCAAGGAAATTTACAAAGCCTAATGGTACCGAATAATTTTTGTGCTGCATTTAGAAAATGAATGAAGAAAACCTCAGTTACTGGAATGCTACAAATTGTAAGAATAGGCCAATAATAAATTTAATAAGCTGCTCTTCTTTAAACATGGCAATAGAAATTGAAGGTCACACATACAAGCTGACAGTGTTCTGGAAAGTAATGACTTGAGAAAAAGGCTGAAATTTTACAAGAAAAGAATAACTGGACATTAGTTCTATGTACAATGCAGTGCTCACAAGCAGTTAGGCAGTCTGTGTATTTCCATCTCAAATTACAATGCTGTTGTTTCAAACTTCATTTTAAAGCATTCACAGCCTTGATAGGTGAACCCCCAGCCTTGGATAAATGCATGGTGCTTTATTTTTGAGCCCTGTTGCTTTATGCACACTGCCTGAACTAGTTTATACCTGGATTTAAATTTAACTTCAACATTAATATATCTTGTGCTATTTTGTCCTGTCTTGTCTAATGTAATCAACAGCGTGGGTCTTTTATCATTGTCACTTTGTCTTCAGCATGCAGGAGCTGCTCAGCAAACAGGCTTCTGGAAACTTGCTTATTGTGTATCACCTCTGACTCTAGCTTCTCGTGAAGCAGAGAGACAGTATAAATTTGCAAAGTTTTTATTTTTATATTTATCACCAAAAAAAGTCAAATCCCCATTGTATTCATGCTGCAATTTCCATATTTTCTGTGATTTACAGATTGAAATAAGCTCAAAGAATGACTCTTAAGAGAGGTAACTAGCACAAACATTTCTGTTCGTGTGGGATAACAATTCTACTGCTATATCAATCATCTATAGAAAGTTTATACCCAAATATTATGACACACTCTCATCCCTGTAGAATATTAGAATAGAATCAGTTCCTTAGAATATGGACAAATAAAATAGGTTAAGAATGCATATCACATTTCAAAGTCATCACTTAAACATTTTGGGTGAAACTCTGAACCCCCTTAAAGTCAGTGGCAAAACTCCCACTGACCTCAGAAGAAGTAAAATCCTGTCCTGTGTTGCTGCCTATATTCATTTTTGTCAGCCATATGACAAATTATTAATAAAAGCAAAGGATATTACTTAGTCTCAGCAGAGATTATAAGAACCAGAGAAGAAGCTTTTCAAATACATTATACATGAATCAAGCTGTTATACTTTGAACAATTTGTTCAATGAGTTGGCATTCAACCAGATTGAGAGATGGTCAAATACTGCAAAAGACTATTCTTGAATAATTTATTTAATGAATAACAGCTACTTGGGAAGGATAATGTATTCTGTGAGTATATTTAGCAGTTTACAGCCAAAAGTGTTTTATCCAACATTAATTACTGTTGTTTTGTTTTGGGGAAGCATAGAAGCACTGTAAGGTTTTGTTTGTTTTGCTTTGATCTTCTATCACGGCACAGTTGCCAGCACTCGTGCTAGAGTACACAAATAACAGCCACCTGACTTTTGTTAAATTTGGTTTCACATTGCTTCAGCATGTAGGATTTGTTAACTTTCATCTAGAGAATTGAAGTGACATTTTAACAGTCTGTGTATCACCTATTCAAGCAGTATATTTTATGAGACTTAAAGAAAAACACAAAACAAAAACTAGGAAAAAAGCCTCCAGCTTTCAAGCAGCTTGAATTTAGATAATATTGCCATGCTCATGCTTTCTTCAACAGCTGTCTATTAAGTCCATACTATGGTTTTCTAAAAATGTTGATTTTTTTTTAACTGCCTTTACTAATTTACATAAACAGCTGTTTTGTTTAATTTCTAAACCTAGGAGAATTTCATTTTTGACACAAAGACATGGAAATAAGCTGTGTGTAGTTTTAAGCACTGTTTCCTCCCTTAGAGAAAGTTTAAAAAAATACTCACATCTCTAAATCAGTCTATGCTGCTGGGAGTTTTTGATATTATGGCATCCATACCCTTGAGATCTCTTCTCCACTGGACACAGGCAAGAATGTTGTGATTCCCATAACTGAGACATACCCCAAGATATTCATTCCAGCCCTCTTTTGGATCCTCACAGTTCTCCCTAATGCACTTAGCTTCTTCCACATTGACTCTAACACATGGTATGAATACTACTCTCAAAACACTTCACTTCTTCACTTCAAAACACTCCCAAAAGACTTCATCAAAACCATAGGGAAACTGCAGGGAAAAGTGGAAAAGAAGAACAAAAGAAGCATCTATATAGTTTGTTGTTCTGGTGTTTTTGGAGTAATTTGTGTATAACAGCAAGATAACCATGTGTAATGAGGTACTGGCATAACTTCTGTTACAATTTATATATGGAATAGTTTCCAGGCTGAGAGTATACATCATCTCCACTGGGCTCAGGCTGGAAATATAGTATGTGCCTGGGGAGGATCCTTGTGTGGGATTACATCATTGTCGAATTATACTCTTTTCTGACCCAGAGATGGGGCAACTGAGAGGCATTTTAAAAACTTTTATTTCATTTTCAGTCTTATATGAAGGGTGAGAAAATATAGATGTTACAATTCACATCATCACAATCAGAAGCCAACTATTTCTTAATTACAATGTATTATAAGTGTTTCTTGGCCTATCAACTTTTGCCACACAATGCTGTTAATGCCTTAATTAATGTTAATCATCTAAAATCACCCCTTGTGGGTCCTAATACAATGTACCTTTCATAGTTCTATTTCTCCAAAGTATCCAGACTTATTTGCAAGGCCATCCTTTGAAACTTGTTTCCAGTTCCATTTCTCTCTCAACAATGTCTGTCCTATTCCACGGCATTTCTAAGTCAGAATTTCTTATATCAAGGCTCACATACAGACACACATTATGTGAGCCTTCTGTCAAGCTTTGAGAATTCTCTACAAATCCATTGCCCACACATCAGCATGGGCCACAAAGAATACTACTTTTTCAATAAAAGAGAACTTGTGACCTCTCGCTGTTTTAGTAGAAAGTTTACTCTACTGTAGGGTGTCTCCAAAGGAGCAAGTCCACATGGAGAACCAGTGTCAATCTCACAGGTTTTCCTGCCCCTCCTGGGTGTGCAGCCACTTCTTCTTTGCTGGGAAGAGGGAAATTCGGGAGCTGTTGCTTTCCCTCACTAAAAAGTCACCTCATCCAGCTGTTCTGTAAATGAACCAGAGAATCACAGCCATCACTACATCCCTATACCTTTCTGCTGTGGCTGAAGATGATCCATCTTCCCTCTGCTGCTGGTGGGCACGTTGTGTGTGGTCTCAGCTGTGACGTTCAGCACCACTGGGCATCTGCAGCATCAGCCTGGGCGGGAGCAGGGGAAGAAAACGATCAGCAAGTCACGAGCTGATGTCTCCCTTCCCCTGCTGCTGCTCAGGTCAAATGAAGCTTGTGGCACAACAAATAGACTTCTAGCTGCTGAGTTGGGGTGGATCTGGCACAGTGTGCTCTGCAGCTGAAGTTCTTTCTCAGGATAATACTATCTGGCATTTTTTCATAGCACTGATTCACCTTTCATTTATTTATTTTTTAAACAATGATTTGTCTTCTTGTAAAGAATTTGGGAAAAAATCAGATTTGTATTCCTTTTAAAAATGCATCTAATGCATTATGATATTATTCAATATCTGTAAGCTTTAAAATTTTTAAAAAACCTAACTGCAAGCATCACATATTATGTTCAGCAACAGAATTATTTTTTGTTATTTTAGGAACTTCTTGCAATGCACAACTTATAGGGAGTAATTTTTTTCACTTTAAATACATTTTCAAATTTACTGGCTCAATACCTTCTCTGCAAATAGAATCTAAAAATTTCAAATGCCAAACATTATTCAGAGGTGTTTTCGATATTCTAGAGTAAAACTATTTTAAATGAGCTTTCGGGAAATAGTCATTATAATGCAATCTTCAATAATACCAATTTATGGTCTTTTTTTTTCTCACAGGCTCCTATTTCTTTCAATGTACTGATTAAATATGGAAGGTACTAAGTAGCGTGCAAAGTATTGTATTTTTAGTGCAAATAGTCTTGCATAGTCATGTAGGATTAGTTTTGAATAGTCTTGAATTTTTCACATAGAAAAAAATAAAGAATGATAAGCTAAATATTATTTAAAATAGTCTTTATGAGTTTTAACTTTCTTTGTCTTAGTCACTTGAGTGCCCCACACTTGTTTCCCAGGCACACATTAAACTAGGATTGTCTGATTTTTATCATTAAAAGGAACATAAAACACTAAATATAACGTCTTTCCATCACAGTCCCCAGACTAAATGTCTCTTTCTGAAAGAAATTAGAAAAATTGTTCTTAGAAAAATAATTTCTTGATATAGCACATTTCTTTTGAAAATCCAGATCTATATATATTGATATAAAAATGAGCTCTCTTTTGGAGAATAAATGAACTGAAGCTACCCATGAAAGAATAATTTAGAACAAAGATGGAAAAGTGATTAATTTTTGTATTTTCACAGATAACTTGTTTATGAACAAATCTAACCAAATGAAGACCAAAGTCTTGGAAAGGGGAAAATTACTGAGAAATTGACTAGAGAGAGGCAAAATAATTGAAATCACTTTAAATGTGCTATTTTATTTAATCCTTTGGGTTATATGTGTATCTCATCTTCACAAATAGTCAGTCTAAACGATTTTGATATTTGACATGAGAAACCATTACTATCCTTTTTTGCAAAGGAGTTTGAAATAAATAAGCTCAGAGCAATGCCTGTCAAATTTCCTTTTCCCCCAAAGCCTGAAGTGCCAATAATGTCATTACAAGCTGTACAAACAGTGATCTGCCCTATAGACAGTAAGGATGGAAGAATTTGAAAAGGTTGTCTTTTATTGATACTAAATTATTGCTTCTTATTTCCTTACAGGTGTTTATTCTGGGAAGGGATGAGATAACATCTTGAGATGAAATCCAAGTTCTGGATTCATGCTTTTAATGAAGAGCAATTGCAGCAGCACATTTCGTAATGTAGAGATGACAGAACTCTTTAAAATGCTTTTATATTTGAGAGTGTTTATATGAGCAATAATTAAGATACATAAATTATTATTCCTTGAAGATCACACAGGATTATTTATATTATTTATAGAAATTCTAGTGTATTCTGTAGTCCATGGAACAACTGAGGGCTATATGGAATGAATAAGTGTCATGTTTTTCATGTTCCTAAAATTAACATGAAATTTAGGATCATACTTTTTTTCTTATGTGACCCTGTGTTCCATGTACTACATAGTGAGCACATGTAGTTTCACAACAGTGTTCTCCTCTGGGGATTTGTCAAGAGTATGATCTGAATCATAAGTCACAAATATATCAAATTAATTTTGTAATTTTCAGGGCCAAAAAGACATTTTTGTAATGGAAATAGATGGAACAAAGAAAAAATTGACAGAACCTGGTCATCAGACTTTCTGATTAAACTTGCCTTCTCTCTTGAGGCAGGACCCAACACCTCTCTCATTCTGGTTTTGTTAGTGACTGGTCTGATCTGTGCAGGAATAAGAAAATTGTAGAATTAAAGAATTTGCACTTTTCAATGTAGTATTTATAAAATTTTTGAATCTAACTATTATAAGTGCTGACTTTTCAAACCTGGTTTTTGTTCTGCTAATCCAATATCAAATTATTAGTTTAATTAAGGGCACACTGATTTTAATCTTCATTACTTGTTGAAAAATATGAATGCAAACAGCTTCATCTTCATAGTTAGTCTAACAGAGTTGTTTTGTTAATGATCAATTAAAATTTTTAGCTTAGAATCAGCAATAGAAGAAATTATTTATTTACCAGCCTGTTACAGAAAGCAGTTTTCAAAGTTTTTTCGTGAATATTGAAAAATACCACAAGTTTAAAAAAAAAATGGGAAAAGGGAAAAGAAAACCACAACATTGAATGGGATAGAGTGATATACCAATAATAACAGGAAGAGAACATTCTTTCCATTATAAGCAGAACTAATGATGTGCATTCCAGTTTATAAGAGTATCTTCAAGTGGTGCTTACAAGTTCCTTTTATCAAAGATGCTGGTCAATACTTTATAGCTTCTCTGAGCTTATTTTCTCTGATCAAAGTATGGAATATAAAAGATTAAAGTCTTCTACTAATTACATGCCTGAAGGCACATTAACAACGTAAGTGTCAAAGCTCTGCCGAAAATTCATTTCGCATTTTTAATAAAAACTGATAGGAAGGTTTTGAATGCATCTAACTGGAAAAAAGTAATTTTTATTTCAGCAGCTGCTTTATGAGGAGAGTGTAGAAGCCCTGAAACCTCACAAACACAAGGGTATAAGCAATTTGTGCTCTGAAAACCGAGTCCTAGAAACCTTCCTGTGAAACAACTCACAGTGAGTTTCTCCTTAATAATTCTTGATGGTACCAAAAAAGAACTCAGCACTGGAAATAAACACTAAATTTTTGATCAAAACCATCAATTTCATAACTTCAAACAATAAAATTCAAAATGTTCCTCTTAGCTGTGTGGAACAAAACACAACTACCACCAATTTGAAATTTGTAAATTTATTTTCATCACTTAAATATCTCTCTTGGGTTTCTACATTATGCTTTTTGATACGCCTCTTCTCTCCTCCTGTAGCAGCCAGTAATTTCCTTTAACTGCACCAAGTGAAAAGATGAAATAAAAGCAATTTATAAAGATCCTGAAATCCTACGTAGTGCAATAGGTTCCTGTGGAACTTGGACATCTGAAGGTTAGCATATTGAAAAGAGGTTTTGCCTTTTGCCATAGCTCTTACTTATTGTGATTGTCTATCAACTTGTGCTATGTTTTTAGGGAATTGGGATTGTTGGACTTTACCCAAAATGAAAAGCAAGCCTTGTGTCTCAAGCTCAGCCTTGCCAGGGATACCAGCTCCATGTTTCCTCTGAGCATGGAGCAAAGAAGCAGCCAAGGTGTTAAGTCGTGATACAGCCTGTGATATTATTGCTTGTTGAGCCAAGTGTACTACTGTTGTGGTGCATTTTAGGTTTCACCAAGTTTCTGCATGCTTCTGTTCTTTGTTTTACAGTGGTTTGTTCCACATACACCCATGTTTGACCCTTCATGATCCCCCCCCAGTCATAGCTATGTTTCATTCATCAGTTTAGGAACCCCTGAGTCCTGTCCATCACTCTGCAGCCCTGTCCTGATGTCTAGAAAATTCCAGGAAGGCTAGCGAATGATTTGGCAGGGTCTCAGTTCTCCCATCCCCTTTTTATGTATAGACTTGTTCTACTGATTGTCCTTTTTGTTCTGAGTCACTCCCCCTCCGTTCTGGATTGGTTCCAGGCTGTCCCCTTCCCCTGCCCCCACCCCGGTACTTAAGGTGAGACACAGAAGAGAAAACTTGTTTTCGTGGGTTCTCTCTCTGGATGAAATAAACCCCAGTTGAACCTCACAAGGGTCCTCTCTTCATTCCTCACCACTGCCACACTTCTGCCAAAAGCAAGGACTCACAGGATCGGAAAGGTACCAAACTGTACCCTTTAATGCGAGCTCGGTGCCAGAGCTTGTGGGAAAACGGGACGCGAGTTCCCCGAAAGCAGCACGGAACCCCCGTGTGCTACAGAAGGGGTCTATTGTTTCCATCGCTTGCCAAAGACGAGCCTGAGAAATTAAGCCATGTTAGAGGTCACATAAAACCCTGTTAAAAAATCCAGTTAGCTTTATCTGAACTACATTTGTAAATAATTAAATGACTGGAGTAAATCTGATGTTTTGAATTGGAAGTACTGTGTATTTTGGATACACAGTAAGGCAAGCCTTGATTTTCCTAGATTATGAATATTTTAGCAAGTTTTTTCCGTCAGTATTTGTTTTTTGTGTGTGAATGCATTGCTCCCAAGTGACTTGAGATAATTTGCTTCTTTGACTTTAACAAGACTTAATTCCAAACATATCAATGTTAGTTTGACAGGTAATTGTGTGACCTCTAAAGATGACAATTTATGAGTGACCTATGAAAATCATCAAGAACAGTAATTTACAAGAAATTATGTCTTGTGTGCTTGTAATGGATGTCCAGGCAAGACCTTAGAATTTCTCTTATATCACACAGAGGAATAAACAGCTTAATTAATTTGCTCTCTGAACATTCTTGGCAAAAACAAGAAAATTAAAAAAATTGAAAGAAAGAAAGAAATAAAAAGCTGGCAAGTAGTGCAGTTATGTGCACTACTTTCATTTCTGTGATTTTCTGACCCATCTGCCTCTATAATGAATCTCAACAACTGTTTAAGAGGTTTTTTTAAAAAAGATTTACTCTTTTGTTCTAAAGGGAAAATAAAACTATTTTGAATTGTGTCTACATCTTTAATTTTGAGAGCCAGAATAAGAGAATGCAGGAAAGCAGTATGAAAAACAGCAGATGCTTTCTTATTTAAGAGTTATGTACTAAAAATGTCCCTTAAGGGAATTGCCAGCTCTACCAGTTTTGTCAAGCACTGTCACAGAGCCAAAGTGCACCTCAACATGTCTAATCAGCCTGCAGCCTAGGAAACAGAGAAAATCACTTTACACTTTCCTTCCACAAACCTCCTCAGATGTGACAAAACAAAGGGAGTGGGGGGTACAGAGTGATGGGGGGTGGTGAAGCCACAAGAAAAACACCAGGTCAATGACTTTCTCTTTAAGTCACCACACACACATGCTCTTTCTCCAGACAGCTTAAGGAAATTTCTAAATAAATGTATTTCATATTGTAGCAAGCCCCAAAATTGTCAAGCCTGATAAAACTTTTGAAACGAAAAATTGTGTGGAAGAAACCATTTTGTAACTTGCATGAAGAAAATCGTATATGCAACATCCCTTCCCATGCAGCACTCAGAGGAGGAACAGAGGGCCTAAAGACAGTGAAGACATCCCTTTGACTACAAAAGAAAACAAAATCTACATCCTCCTATATAGCTATAAAATGAAATAATAACTACCAGTCATGATGACCCAAGATGCCCCTGTGGCTGATATTTTGCCAGGAGCGTGTATCTAAATCACAGTTTTTGTTAAAAAAATATACAAACAGAACTGTTAAATAACAGTTCAGCTTTCTTGAGCATTGCTGGGAGGTTTATCATCAACCTTTTTCTTTTCCTGTTAGGTCAGGCTGTGGTATCAACATATATCATTCTATTTACTTCAAATGACTCAGACTAAGATAAGCAGCAAACAGAAATTGAGGTATCCAGGATCTGTGTTTTCTTTCATCTGATTATGTGGATTTTTGACAATGAGGAGGTGAAGCAGGGAACCCTTAAAATAAAGAGAGGTTGAGCTGAGAGCAACATATGTCTGACTAATATGGTTAATCACACATTCTCCATTTATTCTGCTTGAGATGGCAGGTTCTATACAGTTCTATATAGTTTATAGTTAAAGCGACATTTTCATTGGCATTCAGCACAGGAAAAATGCAAACATACATTGTTTAACTTACTTTTAAGTTGGCTAAAGCATGCCCACTAATAATTGCTCTCAGTGACCTCTAGAAAACACACTATTTCACATTACATCTAATTTCTGCTGCGTCACAAGTGATTTTACCTGTGCAACAACTTCAAAGCCTCAAAGCCTTCAAAGCCAAGCCTCAGCCAAGCAAGCCTCAGCTAAGCAGTTCAATATCTCACTCTAAGTACAAACCATGCCCTCTTTCTCTCAAAAAATCTGCTACAAGGAGGAGAAGGTTAAGGAAAGAATTCCCTCTCGAACAAAATTCAGCTGAGGCATTGTTCCATGCTTCCCACACCACTGACAATGTGTTTACTCGAGTGACTCAAGCTGATAGTGAACAAGAGGCAGTCGGATCATCTGTCTTGCACTGGGACATAGCCTGCACGGCATACAGAGACACTGGTTGGCCAACACTCATCTCACATGAAAAACTGCTGGAAAACTACTAGGAGAATGCTAACTCCTGTATTTCTGGCAAAATATTTGTGAGGGGAATGTCAACAAAGGAAAACACCGTGAAGAAACTGCAGCCAGAGTCATGGCATGAAATGAATTTTGTTTTAATGAAGGGCTGTAACTGAGGATCTCTGGTCAGGACAAGAAATAACTTTGTCCTGTGCAACTATATACATTTTCACAGGCAGGACAATTCCCCAATAGCACATTCTGCTCATGTCCCCATGCTGTGGTGTGGTGTTCTGAAGCCTACTTTCTCAGCTTATCTCAAAACATTTCTCTTCACACTCACCAAGTTTTAAATGCATATTTCTATAGGAGTCGCACGTTGCAGTGATACATGACTTCAGTAAGAAACACTTTGTGTGTAAGTCACATTTTTCTAAATGCTTTTATAAATTCTTTGTTTTTTTACAGTAAACACCATGCCATGAAAGTCAACATATCTGGTAATATTGTACAAAAGAATTGTTTGATCAACTGATTAAGCAGCAGTTGGAATTTCTGATGCAGTTGTAGCCTGGAATATAATTATTGATTTGTATAGCAAAACATATTTCACACAATATTCTAGCCAGCATTAAATTTTATATGTAAAACAAACCTAATAGAAAATAGTAAGAGAAGTTACAATACTTCTGTTGAATAAGACAACTGGATTTTAAATTCCACCTGAGAAAAGAGTTGTCTGATATATCCATATATATATTGAGCTATTCTGCTTAGTGAATTATTAATTTGCACTCTACAGAAAAATAGACATTTGCATAAGGCAACTAAGGGAGGGAAATTTAAAATAAAATTCAAATATTTGAGAAATCTTCAATTATGTAATATTTATACTAAAATTCTTGTCTTCATATGGGCTGAGATTTTCAATGTTTTTGCTTTAGACACAGAGGTTCAGGAATAAGATAATTCACTGAAAAACTACTGTCAAATTTTTTCCCTTCCTAATTCTGAATTCTTGGTTTCTGTAGAATGCAAGAAATACCAATTTAAATATATTCTCAATCTAGTAAATTTTAAGGGGACAAAATTTAAATAATTTAGGGTTTATCCTTCAAGTTCCCAATCTTCATTTCTATTTTAACTCTCAGTATTGTCATGTCTTAATGGACATCACAAAGTCTCTATCTTACAATTCAAAAATAAAATCCTTGTCTCTTTTTTGTGGAAGTATCATGCTTGGGATGTAAAATGTGCTGACAATAACAGCTCCATTAGAGTTTTTTTGAGATAATAATTTTGCAACTAAAATGAGAAAATAAAGAGGGCATCTTAGCACTAATAACTCAGAAGTTCAATCCACACATTTCTCTGGCTATTTCTCTAACAAGTTTGGGGCAAAATATTATGAAGCAAGCTTTGAATTGTGCTCTATACCTGTGTGAACTGCTGCACTGATATTTTTGCTAATTTTCATACTGCTAATATTTTTAGCTTCAGAACAAGAAGAGGGTTTTTTTATCAGTTGAAACAATTATGTGTAGACTGAAAAAATAAAGATGACTGTGACTGAATAGTTCCATTTACATTTCCTAATTCTCCTCTTCTTCTTTTATTTAAAAACTGATCATATAATTGAAGTTGGTTTTGGAGTCACTGAAGTGAAATTACCACGGCAGCAGTTTGCAAAGGCCCTGAAACCAACAAAAAGGTTTTTTTTCTGCACATATTAAAGCTCAAGGCGAGCAGTAGCAATAACAATCATATCTGCAAATTATCTGTTCAATCATCCTGTCTATCTGGTTTGGAAATAGCATCTCCATACAGAAGCTTCCCTGGAGGTTCTGCCTGCCCTGTATAATTTTAGACAAAATTAGACAAATCTCGAGTGTTATTTTGAACATGGGTCAATAGGACAATGACTCATCCCATTCAGCTGGCACTAGTTCATTAAGATAGATCAGCTGGGAAGGTATACAAGAAGTATCAGTGTTTTAAACATTAATAGCAACACTACATTATTCAAATAGGAGAAAAGTGCTTAAAACATGCCAGCTAAGTGGTTCACTGCAGCTATAAAATGCTCTGCAAAGAACACTGAATATACTCTCAAATTGTTTATTTTAATTCAATTCCCCAGAAGATCCCTGGTGTCTGAATTTAAAGATTGCTCACGCTCTGTTGCAGAGTTAGCCCTTTTTTAAAAAAATGGTGCTGTAGAAACTAAACTCCTGGATGTCCAGGCTGTTACTGACTGCTGGCCCTGCTGGCACCTTCTCCGAGATAGAATGGTGCTACACAAGCCAGGCCAAGCTTCAAACTGGGTGTATTAGCAAAATAAAATTTAAAAAAATCCAATAAATTTGACGTACTTTCTAGGGCTAAATAGAGCAGGGCTAAATGTTGCCCTGAATTTGCTGCTTTCTGTCTTTGTGCAGAAGTTTCTCACTCAGCTTCATGTAGACATCGTCTATTTTCAGAATGTTTACATACTTCTCCTCTGAGAGAAGAGTTGATTGATGGTGATGTCCACCATCCAGGTTGAGAGGTGACGACCTCTATAGCCAATCTCTTGACCTCTGTACATATGTATATAAATGGAGTCAGATTTTGAAATAAAGAGGTGTTCCCTTGATCTGCTACTGTGTGAGCCTCATCTTTCTGTCCCTGAAGGTGGGACACGCCCAGCCTCAAAGATCTCAGCTAAACAGAGTGAAAGGTTCATTTTCTGGAAGGTATCTTGTGTGAGGAGCCCAGCTGGTCAGTGCAGGAGGCTGTTTCCACCACTGCCCACTCTGGGAAGGAGAGGGAAGGCAGCACAAGAGTTCGGGCCCCTTCTACCACCTGTCATTGCAGAAACTGTTTCACTGCCCTGTAACCATCTCACCACCATTTCACAAGTTCCAGGACCAATGTGGTGTGATCTCAAGGGGTAGGTTATGCAGCCCAAGGAAAAGGTTGGATTGGGATGAAAGTTATACCTGGTTTCCCTGTTGACTGCACATTCTGTTCTCTTGAAAGGTAGGATGGGATGGACCATCTGCCTTTCCCCAGCTGCTGCATCCTCAGCCTGCTGCACCCTCTAGCAGGGGCACTTTAACCCTTTCCCATAAGCGGATACAGGCTGGGTCTGAAAACCTGACCAGCTCTTATCACCAAGATTTGCCCACGTCTAAAAATAGAATATTTGGTAGCTAATATTTTTCGTGTATTACCTCCCATCTGACTGAAGGTTTATAAAATAGTTATTTGCTACACAATAACGCATTCCTTGCTTTTCAAGGTAGCTTTGGAACTAGGCTGGGAATAGTGGACAATGTAAAAGGTGTTTCAGAAGAAAATTACTGTTATCCCTGGCAATTTATCATTGTTTGCTGTTAATATTAGTGAAAATATGGGAGACACTCCTATTTCTGGAAATTATTGAAAGATAAGGCAATATATATATCTTCTAATAGTTAATTGCCTTCTCACATATTACTGATCAAAATTCAATATAAATAACTCAGCATTTGGGGGGGAGGATTGTGTTTATAAAAGGAAACCATTTAAAATCAGTTTTCCTACTCTATAAAAGGAGCTGCAGAACTACCAGAACAGAGAGCTGAGTGGAGGTATGTCAATCACCACAGCACTACAATCATTTTGTTGAAAGCTCTTAAAAACTTTCAGCTGTTGGAACTTATGGATGATAGATGCAGATTCCTCTAGGTGAAAGCTGATGTTCCTTAGTGATTATGAAGATGAGGATGGTGAAAAAAACTCATTTCCTGATTACTCCTTTGCTTTTATCTCCCTGATAAATAATAGTCTGTGATGTTTTTTAAAGAGATCCCTGCAAAACAAAAATATGGGGAAGGGTTGTCATGGCGAGTTGTGAGTTAATTCTCAAAGGTCTTGAAACACTATAAAAGGAAAAAAACCCTTACCTTGTAATCTTCATGAAAAATAGTTGGTTTTTAATAAATCATAAGCATTACTTTTATCTAGAAAGCTCCTCTACACATGTTTGTGTTATGTAATTCTATATAATCAAAGGTCAGTGGAGGAATCTTCATAGCATTCCCCCTCTAAGATTCCTGTACTCTGAGGAATTGAATTAATTATGACAGACATTATGTCAAAATTTATAGTCCAAATGAAAATGGCATTTTCAATCAGTAAATACATTTGGAGCTTTTTAGTATTTTATTTATTAATTTATTTATTTCATTTTAATGTGACTTGATACAAAAAATTAACTTCGTAGAATCTAGCTAAATCCTTATGGATATAGATTTTTTTTTAAAATCACTTAAGTGGAAAGCTTTATTTAACAGAAATGGAACCCGAGGATGTTGTACAAGTGCACGAGTCAGTAGCAACATATACTACAGGAAAACCATAGGGTTTTACTTTCAAATCTTTAAATCATTGTCATTCAGGAATAAAGGACAAGACTTTCTCCCACAGCAATGAGATCAGGCAACATTAAAAGTATCATTTATGCTTCCAAAATGCATAAAACTATTACAATACACCACTTTAAAATTTCAAATATTTCAGTAGCAATCATCTAATAGCATTCATATCTCTAAAAGATACAGCTCCATCCTGGTGCATTTTTACGTGTCACTCAGCTAGCTCTATTCTTAGTGATTAAGTTTTAGTAGAAAAAAACCCCTAGCATAATTTTGCTATTAGCAGGTTTTACTGCATTGTTTCAACTTCTTTCTCATAATGATAATCATAATAATTTACAATCAAAAACATCCTACACTGTATTTGCAGAAGACATTAACAGTGTTGCATATTTTCTAGTAACACAGCCATGCTATTGCTACCTTCCCAAACATCTGCAGAAAGCAAATAAGTGGTTGAAATTCTTGGAAAATATTTCCACTTTTTTATACTGTCATTTCTGAAGGGTATGGAACATTTCTCCTCTTTTCTTTCCTTTCTATGTTGTACAGAAGTGACATACCAAACTGACAGGTTTGGGAATGGGCTTCTTCCCTGTCTTATGTTCCCATAGGTATTCCCTGCCTTGGAAACCTTCAGAAAGATCTTTGATAACATCCTTTTGCCAGACTGTTTTAAAGTATCCTGTCCTGATTTAAAGGAAAAAAAAAAAAAAAAACGAAGAAGAAAAGATCTTCAAAAGTTCAGTGAAATTCTTTAGCTTGTTTCAGGAGAGGTTATGGCATTGCTTTGCATTACTGCTACAAGAGCTTTTTCACCCAGCTTGCAAATCCAGTGACATTTTTCCCCAAGAAAGGAGTCAGGCCACAAGGCACTTCTCTAAGGAAAGTCTCAAACTCTTGAGCACAGCATCAACCTTTACAATCTCCATAAAAAGTTGGAGGAAACCAGACCCTTCAAAAGACACCAGCAAACTCTGCTCAGTTCCTCTGAAGAATGAGGCTGCCCTGTGCTGGAATAGATAACTCTGGATGAGGGATCCTGTGGAGCCTGGCTCTTATCTTGCAGCCCAAACACTGGCAAGACAGAGCCACAGATGCAGCTCTTGCTTGGTCCTTGACCTCCAGTGAACCCTTTTGCTCTTCTCTGCCTCCAGGCAGTGAAACTTTGTAACTTGAGAGTTTTCCCAACCATTTTTCCATTAAGCATTTGGATGGTAATAGGAAAGCTAAAACAC